>BLSH010516567.1:249711-267273 GCA_018402905.1 Glandirana rugosa | reverse complement strand
TCCGTCCGGACCCGGACCCGGACTTTGTCCCGAAGTTCGGACGGACCAGCAGAACCCGAACGTCCAGGTGTTCGCTCAACTCTATACAGGACATAAGATGCTATTAAAGTGGTTGTCAACCCTTGACAACCACTTTAATCTACAGGTAAGCCTATAATAAGGCTTACCTGTAGTTCCCTGCATATCTCCTAAACCTGCATGTTTTAGGAGATATACAGTGTACTCGCATGTGCCCACGTCATCGGGCACATGCGCAGTGAAGAAACGGCCTCCGTACAGTTTCTTCACTGAGATCGTGCCGCGATTTGCGGCCCACAGGCGGTAGTGACGTCAAGCGACTCCGGCCAGTTACAGAGCCGGAGTCCGTGGCCCCGAAAGTAAGAGGGGAAGAAGATGGACACAGTCTGGTTCGGGGACAGCGTGGGACATCGCGGGCTTCCAATGCAGGTAAGTGCCACATAATGGGCTAATATGCGATACATACTAGCCCAATATGCTTTTACATTGCAGGGTAATAAAGAGGAAGTAAAACCCATCAGGGTTTACTTCCTCTTTAAGTCTATGGTTTATATGCTGCCGCCTTCAGGTGAGGACAATGGCATGCAAAATTGTTAGGAAAATCCATAAAACACCTCCCACTTCCAGAAATCCTCTTTTTTTATTTTAACAATCAAATGAAAATGCCAGGATAGAGGCTCATTTGTGTCCTGTACTGTACTCCATAAAAACTGATTTTACAGGTAAGCAAAAACACCTAATTTCCTAATCATGTAATACAGGACACAGACTTCCATTAATCAAGACCATGGGACACCTGCAAGCAATACAATGCCACAAACAATGCCAACAGACCGAAAACAAGGGAATCAGGTTCTCGATTTAAAAAAGTGGCTTCAAACAACCTTGAGGCTGAAGCTGGCATCAACGAGATCTGAACATACACCCAGAAAAAGTACATGCCCGGTGTTGAAAAGACATTCGACATTAATGGCTGTGTGTTAAGTTATTTTGAGGGGACAGCGCATTTACACTGTTATACAAGCTGTACACACACTACTTTACATTGTAGCGAAGTGTCATTTCTTCAGTGTTGTCACATGCGAAGATATAAAATATTTACAAAAATGTGAAGGGTGTACTCACTTTTGTGAGATACTGTAACTGGTGTGGTGGTGACCAGGGACACTGACTGGTGACAGTATGTAAAAAAAAAAAAATTGTAATAATTTTTTTTAAATCATTTTTTTCTTTTGCTGTTCTTCCTTTTTTTTTGCATACTGTGACCAGAGCAATAAAGTGTTGCCATAGTAACACTGTACCACTCTGGGGAGTTGATCAAGATTTTTTTTAATTTTACTGCTATAAGCAAATATTTTTACTGATTGACAGTGTGAAGACACTGTTTATTGTTGTGACTAGCTGTGGTCACAGCTAATCACATGGTACAAATGGGCTGTGATTGGTCCTGTCTGTACTATGTGATCACTGTGACCAATCACAGCTAACAACACAATTTTATATAATGAATAGCATAAAAGGAATACATTCATTGTTTACAATGGTCATGTGATCTGCTGATCGTTCACAGAGATCACATTACACTAGCAGCGGGCCAGTATAGTGATCAGTCATCTGCTGTGCCTGGTGGATGCAGCAGGTGGCAGAATGCGCCGGGGCGGGCACAAGAGGCGCGTTATCAGGAAGACGTCATATGACATCCTCTCAGAAAAATAGGGTCCCCACCCGTCCTGCCCAAAGCAGTTGAAAAATAATACAATGGCACAGCAGGGAGCACTTCTCAGTGCACCTTGCATGTGATCCATTTGTTTCTTTTCCTTCAAAGCAAGCCTTCCAAGTGCAATGATCAACCTTCTGACAGGTCATTTTCCTAGTTTCTAGCAGCATAGGATTAACAGCTACAGATCTACTTTGGTTTCAGCAGTTGAGCCATTAAAGCCAGCAAAAGTTTAGAAGGACAGTAGACCATTCTTTGGGACCAAAAGTCAGTTCAGTCTGGAAGTGTTCATAGACTGTCTTCAGGTGTTGGAGAATGTACCGTACCATGTCCTTCTTAGACAATTTGCTGCCACCAAGATAACTGGAATGTCCTCCATCTCAATCCTGCGAAGCAGCCCAGGTAGAATCTATAGTGGGGAGAAGGTATACATTAGGCAGAACTGATCCGACGAGGTAACCAGTGCATCCATTGCAGAGGTTTTTGAATCCCTGACCCAGGCCATGAACTTTTCCACCTTGTTGAAGTGGGGTGCCAACAGATCCACATCTGGTGTGCCCCAACCATGACAGAATGCCCCCAAAACACTTTGGAGTGAAGAGGTCATTCCCCACGCGTAGACATTGAAAACTGAATAAGTCCGCCTGACAATGTGGCATGTGGACAAAGTTGGAACATGCCTTCTGGACCAAGGTAGAATTAGGTCTGCTTCCCGAAGGGTCATGCTGCTTCTGGTACCCCCCTGATGTATGTAAGCCACAGCTGTAGCATTGTCCAACTAAACCCTTGTTGCTCACCCCTGTAGCTGGTTGGTTCACCACAGCAGTTATAAGCAAATTACCTTCAGCAACCGCTTCATGCTAAATCACGTACCTTTATGTGATTTGGTTGAAGTGGTTGTACTGGGGTGATGCCTGCAGTTGCAGGTATTAACCCAGTACCATTTTTTAGAGCTAGCAATCGGCTCTCTCATGATAACAACCAATGAGGCTAATGAGCCGCTCGGCCGTTATCATAAGGAGCAGGAGGGGACATCCTCCCCCTCCCGCCACCTTCTGACAATCTGCCCGGGTCTCCCGTCCCAACGGAAGACCAGAATGTAAAGTTGTAAGTTTGTAAGTTCTGTATATAATTGTATTCTATTTTGTATGTATTGCATACTGCACTCATTATGCACACTGCACTAATAATGTTTTCATTACATGTTTGCATTCTTTCGAGTCCTGATTAGAATTAGTCTGCCTATGTTATGCCCCTTGTTACCATACAAGTACAATTGTAATATTAATGTGATACCTATGTAAGCATGTGTATAAAAACCTTCAATTGCGTCATAATAAAGCAGAACAGTTATTTGGAAAGATGCTGAGTGTGTCTTTTGTATCTGTTCCCTACTGCAGTAGTTATTAATTTGGAACCACTAATCAATATGAGGATAGGAGTTGCCTATCTATAAAATTCCATGTCAGGTGGCGAGCTTTGCTTGGAGGGTTATTTACAGGTGACCCTGAGAATTTGAAATGAGGAGCTTGAGACAATCTGGGAATTTCTGATAATCAGCCGGCTGATGTAAGTCTTTTGCTTACATTTGAGTTATCAGACTTCCCCGATCGGTAAGGCATTTTCGGGACAAAGGGTACCTATTTTACACCCCTTAATCGAACTGCATTGATTGGTGGTTATATGTTATGTCGTCACTGTATACTGTCCATCAAAGTGTTATAGATAAGAAAGGGAAGAATAGTGCTGTTCACAGGTTATATATGAAGTACACATCTGCTAGATAAAGTAGTTTAGAGGCAAGAGGGTATAGGCACAAGTAGAGAAGAGAGAAGACTGGCCAGTCATGGGCATTAAATTAAGGGAATGAAGGGTAAGAGACCCTCAAAAATGCCCAGCGCAAGAAGAGCGCTATAAAATATATGAACCAAAGGTGCGGTTCACCCCTATACTGAGCCCCTAGATAAATGGTTAGAGTGGACAGCAATCCACAATAGGTAACTGGGTTACCAAAGCACTAAGAATCATGCAGATTTAAACAGCTAGAGGAACAGCTATCTATGTGAGCGGGATGGATGAAGGGTGACAGACATTTAACGCTAGACAGAAAGGGACATTGTGATGTTAAGTTGTGGGATAAATTTAGGGTCAGGCACTAAAACTAGTAAATTCTACAACAGAAAAAGGAGAGTCAAAACAGAATACTTGATATGTTGTCAGAGAGGAAATATGGGATGAGCACTATGGCTGCCCGTTTGATCATAGAAGCTACAGTATGAGAAGTATAGGATTACGGTACAAGGGATATCGGAACAAAATAAGGAAAGCAGAATTCAGGGAGGTCAAACTCAATTTAAGCAGGGAAATATTAAAGAGAGTTAAAAGAAAGTGATAGAATGATATGCATGTGTTGTGTACAAATGGGAAACATGTAAGTGATTTTAGAGAGATAATTGTGTATGTGTGTGAATGCTGGAACCTTCAGTCCCACATCATGTGTGTCCTGTGCAGCTGTGACCCCCTCCCGAAGAATGTCCTGGATGAGGCTTTAGTGGCAAGGACACCCATGATATGACTACACGTATCTCAAAACAAAATGTACTGAGTTAATTAATCTAATGATAAACAATGTGATCACAATTATTTTGAATCTGTTTTCCAAACATGGTAAAATGAAGGTTACATTTAAACGCGTACATAGAAAAGTGCACAAAGTATAGAATTAAATGAAATATCCTTTGATAATGGAAACAGTGCAAAAAAAAAAAAAAGTAAATTAAGTAAAATGTCCTCCTTTAAGGAAATAGATCTGTGGATATATATTAGAATTAGGGTGTGATAATGAGATTATCACTGGAGTATTAATTTCTGATATGAGTTTAACAATTTTATTTATAATATAGGTATATTGTAATTGGTTTAGACAACCTTTGGTTGGAAATGAAATCTAAAGGTCTGGTAATACCTTGATGAGCGGTCCATGATGTGAGAGTAATTAATAAAAATGTAAATATAACAGACCCATCACATAAAGTCCACACACCCTGTTAGGATGGATGCCACCTGCAGCCAGCTGTTATATAGTTTTTGATCTGGCCGAGGGCTTTCTGTTCTGTCATATACAGATTGTTGGTACTTTTGTTTTTTTTTATTTTTGAAATCCAAAGCAGAATGTGTGGATTGTAAAATGATCTGCCCCTTTCCCTTGTAAGTGCAGTGTAATAAGCAGAAGAATACTTTCGATTTATGGACATCTCTGCATGACTGCATGGTATTGTTATAATTTATTGTGTTATGACATCAGGAAAATAATATCAGATGGAAACTAAGGATTTGTGTTATTTTGCTAAAGTTAACAACAGAGCAAGCAATGAGAAATTATTTTGCCAGGAAAAAAGTTGTCTTTTTAAAACATGACATTGGAGTTCTTACACAAACAGCTTGATAGGAAAACAAACCATTGTAATATATTTATGCAAGTTGGACCCAATAATGAAGGGTTCACCCCAATATCAGAGTAGTAGTAGCAAAGTGCTGCTACATGACGTTTACAAAGTTACAGACATTATTTTGGTCAAATATTTAATTTTTAATGGTCCCACATTTCTGCACAGCAAATATTGCAAACAGCTAAACTAAATATTTGTCTAATGAAAGGTTTAAAATATGAATTTGAATTGTTGTTTATGTACAAATCTAACAATGAAAAATGCGTATATTTGAATCCAGCCACTTTATTTGCCTCTATAGGAGGAGGCTGGAGACAAAGAAAACCACATGTGTTACATTGATGACGCAGGAATTAGCTGCTGTGGGCCCAGTGCAGGACACACTCCCTGAAGACCCAGATATTTGTTGTTTTTTTGTAGATTTGATGGCAATGCCCATACTGAGTATTCAGTTTATCCCCCAGAAGGATACTCTGTATTCAGAGTCATTGGATCCTTCTTTCCCAGCTCAACAAGCAGAGCTCCATGCTTTATCAAAGCCCGTGAGCTATCAAAAGTGTATGTATTTATATAAATAGTAGGGAAATTAGAGAGCTTTTGGTGCCATTAGAAGAGCTAGAAGTTGTTTTTACTTCGGCAGGTAAACCAATCAAGCATGCCAAGTTAATTGATTGGCTGTCTTCAGCCTTCCAGCTTCTTGCTGAGGTAGCCATACTAACAGTAAAACTCACACATGGAAGCAGACCAGGCAACTAAGGATGCTGCATTACAGCCCCGGACACTTGCTGGGTCTGTGCAACGCACAGATTCCAGACTAGTTCTGGCCCAGTATAGCTGGGATTAATTATTCAACATTAAGGACCCCAGAACGAGAAGAACAAGTGGTCCACAGGAGGCAACTTCTTATGAAACAGGACTTTGGAAAAAGGTGATCTTTTATGTCTGCCAGCCACTCTTTTCCCTGCAGCTTGACACATGGACCGTGTCATCAGCCACAAGCAGTTATGGCTGCCTTCGTAAATGAGCATGAGATAGAGCCAGGGTTCACCACAGTTGTTTATAACATACCACTTCTTGTTTTACCTTTTACCAAAGGTGTTACCAAAAGCTGAACTTCCAGAGATTACAAAAAGATATATTTAGATGCCCAAGTCAGGATCTTACGAGTATGCATTTTGTTTGTATGGACATGTTTTCTGGATGTCCAGTGGCAAATACTACTGCAAAGGCCACAGTAAAACGTGTTATCAGTAAGTAGTTTGTAAGTACGGAGTGCCAGACTCTAGAGAGAGTAACAGAGGAACTATTTTTATGGGCGAGTCCTTTCTAGAAGTTTTGAGGTTTTATTTTACACTCCCTACCGTCTACAATGTAGTGGGAAAAGTAGAGTGAGAAACTAGAAAACTATTGCCTGAATGTTTTCTTATATTTTATTAAGCCCCTAAGGGGACATTGGACTCTCTCCTATAAGATTTGGTTTGGGAGTGTGTTACTCACTTGCTTATTTTTTGTCTCAGCAGCTGATGGCCTCAAGTAGAATCACAGAGAATGTTGCTAATCTTTTAAGGGTTTTGACAAATTAATGTATGTGTTTTCTCCCCAATTCCAGATCCTAACAGTTTAGAAGGATCTCATAAAGAAAAGCCAGGTGACTTGTGGATTGTTAAGAAACATTTATATATAAGGAAATGTTTGGAGACTCAATACAGCGTCTATTCATGTACAGTTTTGCAAAAGTCACCTGGATCCACACCAGACACTGCAAAAACTGACTACATTAAAGAATCTCTGTGTTTGATTTGTTTCCCTCTTGGAATCACAGTTTAGAGTACTATTGATTCAAATGCTTCAATTGTAAGGGATATAAATATAGATGTATTTAATGGGATTTGAAAAGTATTTCAGCCATGTTGAAGCCATATTTGTCTTTTATACGTCTTCCATTTTATGTAGAATTGTCTGTGTTTGCACTTGCTGATAAATAAGCATGCCAGCAAATAAGCTAGAAGGCCATTCTGGCCACAGGAGTGTACAGTCAATACTCTGTAAATATTTCTTATCAATCATTTGTTTGTCACAATGAAAAGTAATTTTGTAATGAAAAAGCTTCTCAGCTTTTATATTCTCCACAATAGAGTTTTGCATTTTTGGCCAGGATTACCCCCATCTAAGCATGTGGAGGTTCCGGGTTAAAGGTGATAGCAGGTATGGTTAGCGATCAAAATATTGATCAAAAGAGGGGAGATTGTAAAGGAAATTTGTAAGTTCTGTATATAATTGTATTCTATTTTGTATGTATTGCACACTGCACTCATTGTGCACACTGCACTAATAATGTTTTCATTACATGTTTGCATTCTTTCAAGTCCTGATTAGAATTAGTCTGCCTATGTTATGCCCCTTGTTACCATACAAGTACAATTGTAATATTAATGTGATACCTACGTAAGCATGTGTATAAAAACCTTCAATTGCTTCATAATAAAGCAGAACAGTTATTTGGAAAGATGCTGAGTGTATCTTGTGTGTCTGTTCCCTACTGCAGTAGTGATTATTAATTTGGAACCACTAATCAATATGAGGATAACAGTTGTCTATCTGTAAAATTCCATGTCAGGAGCAATCATCTGCTACATCCGCCGGCGGTGTGGAGTCCCGAACAAAGCCGGAAACACCTTAGATCGGGTCTCCGATGTAAAAACACGGAAGCAACGTCACGTCACTTCCGGTTTATTTGGCTGCCAATGGCGCCGATTCAAAAAAAAAAAGTCAGTATTCCAAAACGCAGATTTGGGCGTTTTGAATACTTTGAATGCAAAGGAGGGATTTGGGGTCGATCCCTCCATAAAGAATACCTGTCACTGCCTATTACTGTTTACATTCTTTGTGACAGCAATACAAGTGATCAGATTTTTTTTTTTTTAAGGGACAGTGTTAAATAACGAAAAAAAAAAAAAAAGGAAATTAAATAAGAAAAAAACAACAACAATTTTTAAAGCGCCCCGTCCCCACCAGCTTGTGCACCAAGGAAAGTGCATATGTAAATCGCGCCCGCAAATGTAAACGGTGTTTTAATCAAACATGAGGTATCAATGCAATTGTTGGAGCGAGAGTAATAATTCTAGCAAAAGACCTACTCTGACTCTAAACAGGTAACCATTAAAAAATTTTAAAAGTTGCCTATGGAGATTTTTAAGTACCGTAGTTTGTCGTCATTCCACAAGTGCGTGCAATTTTAAAGCTTAACATGTTAGGTATCTATTTACTCGGCGTAACATCATATTTCCCAATATGCAAGAAAAATTAGGCTGACTTTACTGCTTTCTTATTTTCTTATTAAAAAATGTATTTTTTCCCCAAAAAATTGCGATTGAAAGACCGCTGCGCAAATACCATGTGACATAAAATATTGCAACGACCCACCGCCATTTTATTTTCTAGGGTCTAAAAAAATTATATATATATATATATATATATATATATAATGTTTGGGGTTCTAAGTAATTTTCTAGCAAAAAATACTGATTTTAACTTGTAAGTAATAAGTGTCAAAAATAGGCTTGGTCCAGAAGTGGTAGTAAAGTAATTTATCACAAAACTCGCTGACAGAAAGGGTTTTTATACAGACATACATACATGTCCCCCCTGCCTGTCAGCAAGTAATGTGATCTGAGCAGCTCTGTGTGGCTCTGCAATGTGACTCCCATGCGCATGCACGGGAGTGAGGTCGCCCGTCACGGCAAATCAAGTGGCCGAAGATCGCAAACCTGGAATAAAGACCGGGTGAAGATGGAAGCTGCCGAAGACAAGGGAGAGTGGTGAGAGGGCAGCGCCGGAGGGCTGCGTTTGTAGGCAAGTCTGTCATAATGTACAGTACTAGTATGCAGTGCATACTAGTACGTTATGGTTTAAAGTGGATGTAAACCCGATTCATGAAATTTGAGCTGGGCACATCTGCAGGGTTTTCTTATCTTTCTTCAAAGCCCTGTGTCTCGTAGCTGTCTCTTCCTCCGAAACTCTGTTATCAGCCTGACAAGTTTCCGTCACATTATAAGAGCAGCTGGAGTTTTGTGTTGGGGAGGTTGCTATAAATAGATTAGCAGAGCTCTGGACAACACAGCGGAGAGAGCTAAAAGTCTCTACCTATGAGGAGAGGGGTGTGTGCCTTTCCTCCAAACAGCTGTCTTGGATGTGTGCCCAGGCTTCTCTGTAGTTCTAAGCAGGAAGAGAAAAAAATGCTAACACGATCTCCACTTTCTAAAGGATAAATACAGATGAAGACAGCAGATATACATGTAATACTTATATTAGTATCATCTGAGGCTGTTCACTTCACTGGGTATATGGAGGGTTTACATCCACTTTAAAGTTCACGGGAACCCATTTAAAAAGAAAAACAGTATAGGATTTACTACCACTTTAAAGGGGTTGTAAAGGCAGAAGGTTTTTTATCGTTAATGCATTCTATGCATTACAGTGTTTGTAAAGGTATTTTTTAAAATAAGAAACATGTTATACTTACCTGCTCTGTGCAAGGGTTTTGCACAGAGCAGCCCCGATCTTCCTCTTCTGGGGTCAGCGCTCCTGGCTCCTCCTCTTCATCAGGTTCCCCCATGGAAACCTGCATTCCCTGAGTCCCGCTGCTAACAGAGCAGTGCTCCCATGTCTCTGGATTTGATTGACATTGGCTCCCATTGCTATCAATCTATCTAATGAGGACAGAGGCTGGAGCTGCTGGGCTCGTGCTCAGCCCTGGAATTATCGAGTTCAAGTAAGAGAAAGGGGGGGGGAAGCTGCAGCACAAGTGGTTTTTCACCTTAATGCATAAGCATTAAGGTGAAAAACCTTGAGACTTTACAACCACTTTAAGATAAAAAGCCTTCTGTGTGCAGCAACAGCAACCCACTAATACTTACCTGAGCCCCATCTCTGTCCAGTGTAGGGATTTTTTACTGATCACTGTATTGGTGTCACTTGTGACACTAAATAGCGTTAGTGGCAGTCCCAGATAGGGAATATATGGTGGGTACCCTGAACCTATCTGAGACTGCCGCTAACGCTATTTAGTGTCACAAGTGACACTAATACAGTGATCGGTAAAAAAATCTCTACACTGTACTTATTGACACTGTGAAAGGGCGTGAAAGGTTTAAATGGGGAGAGGGCGATCAGGGGGTTAAATGTGCCTAACTGTGTGTACTGGTGTCAGTGTAGTGCTTTACTCACAGTAGATGCTCTCTCCTGTACTTGACACTGACAGGGAGTCGAAGGGTTAACTGGGGGTGATCAGGGGGTTAAAGCTTTATTAGGGAATATATGGCAGATACCCTGAACCTAATAAAGTTTTAACCCCCTGATCACCCCCAGTTAACCCTTTCTCTCCCTGTCACAGTGTCATTATTACAGTGTACAGATCATTGTTCTGATCACTATATTAGTGTCACGGGTGATGCTAGCTAGCATCAGTCTTATATAGCATCTGGGTCCCACAACATATTCCCTAATAAAGTTTTAACAGCCTGATCGCCCCCCCCAGTTAACCCTTTCACTACCTGTCAGTGTCATTAGCACAGTGTACAAATCTTTTTTTGTGATCACTGTATTAGAGTCATGGGTGACGCCAGTTAGCGTCAGTGTCAATTACAGACAGCGGCAGATTTTAACCCTTTGATTGCCAGTAACACGAACACACACACTATACACCTCTATTACTAGTATAGTGTCTGATCAGATCAATATCTTTGGTGAGTTCAGAACTATACTAGCATTCCCAATGTACAGTGTTCCGAAAAACTCGGCGTTAGCGGGATCAGCCCCTACACCTGCCAGCACCTGCTTTTAGCCCCTCTGCCCCACCCAAACAAGTGCAGTATCAGTAGATCACTGCCACTTCCAATACACAGCACACAAAGTGCAGCGTTAGCAAAGTCAGGCCTGATCTCTGCTTGTGCTAGAAGTTCAATTTTTTTGTAGCTGTTCAAACAGTCATAAGGCCCGTACACACGGTACAATTATCGGGCAAAAACTGCCGTGCGCTGTTTTCCTTCTTGACAGGTTTTTATGCCTGTGGGTGATGTGTCGCCTGCAGGCATTCAAAAAACAATATAAAAAAGCATAAAGAGTTTGTAGCAACAGCTACTGCTAAGCAGTATAAAATATCCCAACTCATTACATGTAACACAAGTAGTGTTGTTTACATGTTAGAATGAGAGTGCGGGTTGCAGTATATTGGCAGGACATAAAGACCGCTGCATGCCTGCCTCCAAGAACATGTGAGCAACATAAAAAAGGGGCTTGTTACACATAATGTCTCCAAATATTTTAGATTGGTCCATGATAGAGATCCTAGAAAATTAAAATTCTGGGGTGTTGAAAAATTCAATAGGCATTGGAGTGGGGGTAATTTTATCCACCAACTGAGTCGCCATGAATCGCACTGGATATATGAAACAAAGGCGCCGAAAGGCTTAAATGTAGAGTTTGACTTAAATTGTTTTATTTCTAATTGATTCATTTAACTGTAACAAATAATGTGCATTTGGAGCGGTATTAACTGCGGGTGTAAAAATATATGTGGCTTTAATAATTCTTATATGTATTTTTACTTATTTGGCTTTAAAATTATGCATTCGGAGTCTTTTTATTATTATTATATTTTCAAACTGAGTCAAGCCGCATCAGTGTGCTGTTTTTCTTGAGCCCCAGCGGGCTGGATTTGCTATCATAAGAGGCTAAGGGCTGCTGTGATGCTTAGGCTTTTTCTTGCTGACAGTACTTTTGGCTGTGAAGGCTCTAATAGGTGTGCCTTTGTGATGCTCTTCATTTGCATGTTCCCTGACAGGACTTCCTGTTTGGCCACATGGCTGACTGATTGTTGGAAGTGGTAATGAGAGCTTTGCTGGGTTACCATGGTAACGTCTCCCACAGTATATAGAGCTGGGCATAATGTCTCCTCATTCGCTGAGGAAGTTCCGGAACGAAATGCGTACGAACGAACGGAAGGGGAAGAGCTACACAACGCTACCCACGGCCGATGCCGGCTCTGAATGCACTGTTTGGTATGCTGTTTTGCAATACTGGATGTTACACCTAGCACTGGGCCACAGTCAGGGGAGGGCTGGGCTGGGGGGCAGGGTGGCAATTGCCCCCCAGGCCACCCTAACTTACAATCAAAATGGCCGACGGCTACTGCCCGCTCACACTTTTTTCTTCTTGTGGAATAAGGAAATATGGGCCACAGGCGCAGCCACCAACTAACTGCAGGAAAAGGGGGGTGCCCGGGGCCAGCCCTCCCATGGATCCTGCTGGGCCCACTGGGCTGCCTCGGGGGGGCTTCACCTGTTTACACAGAGCGGGGATCTCCCACTTACAAAGTCCTACCTCCTGGACCAGCTTCAATAATAGACAGCACACTGGTGATATCTATCATAGGAACCGGTCCAGGAGGCAGGACTTCATACGACAGCGGCCGACCCAGGTAAGTGGGAGATCCCCGCTCTGTGTAATCTGGGGGCTCTCCCCTCTCTGCATTGCAGGCTGCAATGGATGGGCACTGGTGAGGCTGCATTGATGGGCACTGATCAGGCTGTGCTGATGGGCACTGGGGAGGCTGTGTTGATGGGCAATGGTTGGGCTGCATTGATGGGCACTGATCAGGCTGCAATGATTGGCACTGATCAGGCTGTGCTGATGGGCACTGGCAAGCCTGCATTGATGGGCACTGATCAGGTTGCATTTGATTGGCACTGGTGAGGCCGCATTGATGGGCTCTGGAGCGGCTGCATTGATGGGCACTGATCAGGCTGCATGGATGGGCACTGGTGAGGCTGCATTGATGGGCACTGATGAGGCTAAGCTGATAGGCACTGATGAGGCTACACTGATGGGCACTGATGAGGCTGCATTGATGGGCACTGGTGAGGTTGCATTGATGGGCACTGATCAGGCTGTATTAATGGGCACTGATGAGGCTGCATTGATGGGCACTGATGAGGCTGCATTGGTGGGCACTGATGAGCTGCATTGATGCAATATTTTTGTTAAACCTCCTTTGTTGCTATTAACATTAAATTATGTTACCATTGTATCATATTTGTCTTGCTTCATAATATCCATTCTAAAACCAGGTGGGCATGGATGGTGAGCTGATTCGGTGGTTCAATGGGCCACTTGACTGGACCTAAGGCTGCCAGCCCTCCCCTGGTCACAGTGCTGATTATGTAAGTGCAATATTTCTTTTTAATAAAATGTGGTTTTAATATGGAGAGCAGAATGGAATGTCCTTTATGTTTTATGTGACACCTGCTGCCTGGGATCGCTTTCTGTGAGGAGGTTACCGACTTGATATGTCCTGGAGTGGATGTTTTCTCTCTTTTCTATTAAGGATTGTGAGGAAGCGTGATTGATCCTCCTTTGGAGGGTCCACTTGATGAGGTAAGCGGTCATCTATAGATTGGTGGAGGATTTTTGCACTGAAGCACCTTTGTGGATGTTTTCGTTCCCCCACTGCATGAACACTGGTGGTGTTGCTAATAAGGACTGATTACTGACTCTGTGGTCTTTGAAGCGCTGCACTCCTTTTATATTTAAAAACTGTCGTACGACAGCCTGTCGTAAATAATCCGACCGTTACTACGCTCCATTTGACAGCCGATTTTCAATTATCGTCCAAAAGAAGTTGTATGAGCAAACGAGAAAACTTTTGTCTGCCGACAAGGAGTCATCCGATTTTTGGCTTGTGTGTACAGAAGTTGGACAAACAAAAGTTGTAAGTACAAACACGCATGCTTGGAATCCAGGAATTGTTCGGTCGTGTAAACCTGCATCCGTAATTCACATTCACCTGAACTTCCTCTTTATACGCTTGTAACACGTCACTACGTTTGGCTTTGTCGAACGATAATTTGACTACCGTCAGTATGCTAGGCATAATCACGGACAGCCGATTTTGGGAAAAGTTGGACGTGCGGTCGTACAACAATCGTATCGTATGTACAAGGCTATAGACAACTAGGTGCTTTTTTACCTGTGAGTCACACTAGGTACCTATAAATTGATTGGCCAAGATGTCAAACCAAAAGTACACTAGTGAAGAGACTTACAGGATACTGAGCATGACAGATGAGAACGATGGGGAGTCCTATCAGAATCAGGCTCAGTATTCAAACCTGTTGAGAGCAGCGGCACCCTGACAGATAGCTCTGATGATGGAGTAGAGGTCCCTGCTAAGGTCAGGCGTACCCGACCCCGTTCCTATGTTACTGAGGTGCTACAATCGCATGATTCTCAGCAGAGTGCCAGTACTACCTTCGGGTGAACTGGCAAGCACCAGCGACCTAGTACACCCTGGTCTTAGACAAACCAGCACTGCAGTAACACTTGGTGACATGGCGAGTCCCATAAGTGCAGTTCAAGCCACCAAGAATTTGAACGCAGGCCCGTAGAACCCATAGTGCCCTTCCTGATGCGCTTGCAAATCCTGATTGGCAGCCCACAGATTATGCAACGCCCGTACTTCCTCCTTTCACTGGCCAGTACAGAATCCAGGTGGAAACAGCAGATTTAATGCCCCCCCCTTTTTTTTTTTTAAGCTGCTTTACACGGAAGATCTGTACAGATCTATTGTGGACCACAGCAATGTATATGCTAATCAAATTTGGTTCCCGAATTTAAGACCTTTCTGGGCCTATCCCTCAACATGGGCATTACTAAAAAGAATGAGTTGCGGTCATATTGATATACTGACTCAATTCATCATTTGACCGTGTTCTCTGCTGCCAAGGCCAGGGCTAGATGCAAGCAAATATTGCGGTTTATGCACTGCAACGACAATGAACTCTGTCGTCCTCGGGGTGACCCTGGATATGATCAGCTACACAAAATTCAGCCCCTCGAAAACCACTTCAATCAAAAATGTGCAGCCTTGTATATCCCCAAACAAGCTGTCTGCATAGATGATTCCCTGATTAGTTTCTGGCCTTGTTTTCAAACAGTTTCTCCCCAGTAAGCGTGACAGATATGGGGTCAAAATGTATAAGCTCTGACAGGGCAACAGGCTATACATGTAGTTTCTTGGCTTACAAGGGAAAAGAAAGCAGCGAGTAGCCCCCCAACTGCCCAGACTACATAAGGAGCAGCAGCAAGATTGTTTGGGGCTTGGTGTCACGCTTATTCGGAAAGGGGCACCATTTATACGTGGACAATTTGTATACAAGTTTGCCACTTTTTAGACACTTCTTTCAATTTGTAATTGGTGCATGTGGCAGGTACCATGCAATCTAATCTCCAGGGCTTCCCCAACAGCTTGTAAATGCCCCACTTAGACAGGTGGAGAGAGCTCACTTGAGGTGTAATGAAATGCTTGCAGTGAGTGCAGATACGGCAGTCCAAATTACATCGGCGAATGGTGTTGAGAAGCCCCTCTGTGTCCACGACTACAACCTTAAAATGGGAGGGGGGACTTCAATGACCAGATGAGGCCGTACTTAGTTGCCCGTGAAGCCAGACACTGGTACAAAAAAGTGTCTGTCTATTTATTCCAATTGCCTTTGTTCAATGCTTATGTACTATACAAAACATCAGGAAGAAGTTGATCGTTCCCAAAATTCCAGGAAGAGATCATCACAGCCCTTTTGTATCCAGAAGGTGCTGTGGCCCAATTTCCCAATTCAGATGCTGTGAGCCGGCTGGATGAGTGGCATTTTTCAGATGTCCTCCTTGGTTCCCCTACCCAAAGAGCACCCCAAAAAAGATGCTGTGTGAGTAGCAAGTGCGGATTTAGGCGTGACGCCTGATATTTTTGTCCCTCCTGTCTTGGCGAACCTGGTCTCTGCATCGGGGGACTGTTTCCATCACTACCACATACTAATGGATTATTAGTATATGGTACAGCGTGGAAGATATTTACACAGGGTCTCCAAAGAGGTTAGGTGGCTATTGTATTTTGAAAGGCCCTAGCCTGGAACATTTATAGTCACAATAAAATTGTAAAATAAAGTTAAAAAAATAAGAAAGCTAAAAATAGTTGTGGTTTTATTGGGCTTACTGTTTTACTGTATTTTATAATATACTGCTATACTGTAATGTTTTATTGTTAACCATTGTTTGCTTTGCAGGTATGCCATTATACGGTTTTACTATACTATTATTATGTTTCATTGTTAACCATGGTTTGCTTTGTAGACACGCCATTCAGCTGCAGCACTGATTTGTTTATTTTGACAGCAACAGGGTGTGCTCTCACAATACGTAAATCAATCACTCCAGCGCTGTAGGAGGTGATTTCACCACCATAGTTAACCACTTAAGAACCGGAAGGATTTACCCACTTCCTGACCAGGCCATTTTTTGCGATACGGCACTTTGTTGATTTAACTGACAATTGCGCGGTCGTGCGACGTTGTACCCAAGCAAAATTTATGTCCTTTTTCCCCACAAATAGAGCTTTCTTTTGGTGGTATTTGATCACCTCTGCATTTTTATTTTTTGTGCTATAAACAATAAAAAAGCAACAATTTTGAAAAGAAAATAATATTTTTTACTTTTTGCTATAATAAATATTCGAAAAAAAATTTCTTCATCGGTTTAGGCCAATATGTATTCTTCTACATATTTTTGGTAAAAAAAATCGCAATAAGCATATATTGTGATTGGTTTGCGTAAAAGTTATTGCGTCTACAAAATAGGGAATATATTTATGGCATTTTTATTATTTATTTTCTACTAGTAATGGCGGCGATCAGTGATTTTTAGCGGGGCTGCAACATTGCGGCGGACAGATCGGACACCTAACGGACATTTTTGACACTTTTTTGGGAACCAGTGACATTATTACAGTAATCAGTGCTAAAAATATGCACTGTTATTGTACTAATGATTCTGGCAGGGAAGGGGTTAACACTAGGGGCGATAAAGGGGTTAAATGTCTTCCCTCTTTATTGTCAGGACCTGTGTCCTTGCTTGGGTCACCTGCTGGTGGCAGTATTGAGAAAACCAAGTGGTGTAGTTCTGGTGGCCACCAGCGGGTGTCTCCCAGGAGATTGAGCCCCTCGGTCCATGGCCCTTGTCTTTCTCTCGTTCCCTTGTCCAAGTCCTTAGTTCAGAGACCCAGACCTAGCATCTAGTCCTTAGTCTCGTCTCGTCCAGTCCAGTCCAGTCCAGTCCAGTCCAGTCCAGTCCAGTCCAGTCCAGTCCAGTCCAGTCCAAGTCCGCACCTGTGTCGAATGTCCCTTTTGTGACTTCGTTACCCTGTCCCTCGTTCCGCCCGAATATATCAGGGTCGTCTGGGTAGTCCACGTCGAATTACTCGAGTTAGAGGACCCTCTGTGGGCGACCACCGGTGGTCTTGATGTGGTGAACCAAAAGAGTTATGACGGTGGT
>BLSH010516567.1:232511-243350 GCA_018402905.1 Glandirana rugosa | reverse complement strand
ATTATATACACACTGTATATGTGCATCCATTGTATCTGTTTAATTTTTGAATGTTACAAATCTCAGAGAATGTTTTCCTCTCCGAGATTATTTGTTTGAACCAATAAATGTCAAAGTTTTTAATCAAATTCTATTTGTCTCACATTTGAAACTATGACTGCACCGCAATAGTCCCAACATTCCCTTCCCCTTTTTTCCCTCTTGAAACATAGTATCTTTTTGCTTCTTTTATCAACAGTGATCTCAGACTTGCCCAGATAGGGGAGACTCAAGTTGCTTCGACTCCTGGGGAGGCTTCAGGTGACTTGCATTGACTTCCATTACAGTCAAGTCGTGCTGAGTCACCCCGCAAGTCAGACTCCATTAAGTGCACTGAAAATCGTGGTAATGTGTGATGGAGATCACGGGGGGTGGGGTTAATCGAGATTGTGATTTTAATATGATTAATCATGCAGCTCCAGTTTACATCCACTTTAACCACTTTACCATTAACCATGCAGCCCCAGAAGGATTTACCCCCTTCCTGACCAGAGCACTTTTTGTGATACGGTACTGCATCGCTTTAACTGAAAATTGTGCGGTCATGTGACGCTGTACCCAAACAAAATTGATTTTCCCCACAAATACAGCTTTCTTTTGGTGGTATTTTATCACCTCTACGGTTTTTATTTTTTGCGCTATAAACAAACAGCGACAATTCTGAAAAAAAAAAAAACGGTTTTGTCACCTCTCGTGACTTCTACAGGGAGATTTCCCTGTAGAAGTCACGAGAGGTGACAAAACCAGTAGGAGGAGCCGGTACGGCCGATGGACGGAACGAACTACACACACTAGCAGCAGACAGGAATCATCTACCTAACTGAGGGAGCTGCAGATTCAATGGCATTGGGGAGGAGCCTATGACATCACAACACACCTCGGAACACCGCTCTGTCTAGTGAGGAAGCTAGTAGCGTATCCAGGTGACTTCAGGGATGTTTTTTTTACTGCTGACACATGCATTGCCCGAGTGTACCGGAGGTTGTACACCCCCAAGTGTGAGTGTTTTTAATCGGTTTTAATAAATATCAACCACTTTTAAGGATTCAGCACTATGCAACTTCTTTTGTTTACACATATCACTGCCATTGATCTACGCGTGGAGTCTTATCTGCCCTTTGCTTAAAGAGGATATTGCCCCACTGGGGAAAGTGCGACTTGGCCCATCAGGGGTCACACATAAAGGTGAGCGCATAGAGTAACTGGTGGTGGCGTGTGATCCCACTGTGAAGCACTGTAGTGTATGGAACCCACACACTATGGATATTAGCATCTTGAACTGAGCACGTTTGCACAATTTTGCACAAGAAGGAACCATTTTGCCTTATTGCACAAACTGTTTTATGAACTATTATACCACTATTAGTGGTATAAGTGTTGCATTCAAGGACACGGTGTTATGAAATTTACTTATGAATGTGTTATTTGTAAGATTTATGCACTCAGCCACCTGCACTTTTATCACATGGTGGCACTATACGGGAAAAAAAAAATTATTTGTATTTAGGCTTGAGCCACACCAACTTTGTTTGAATTTTACTGCAGTATTTGGGATACTATTCAGGTGTCAGGCAGCATCCAGAGTTGGTTTCTTTTAGATTGTAGTAGCGCAATATTTTACACTAGTAGATCCAACGGATAGGTGATATTTCTGGAGCACCGCTTCCATCTCGTTACAAATAGGGTTTTTTTTATATTTATTGAATGTGAGTTTTTATTTCGCAAAACTTTTGGCTTAATAAAGTTCTTAATACTGGTAAGTACTATGTTTGGCATTATTGCTTCCTTGCATATCATCCACGGAGTCTGAAGGGGATAACAGCTCTGGAGAGGAATTATTTGTGAACCAACAGAAGGTGTTGAGGAGCCATAATCTGAGTGGTTGTTTACAACAGGAGTTTATCCTACGCCCATAAGGTGAGGGCACATCTGGTGGTGGATATATGGTGTTTGGAGCATGGTAAAGAGGTGGTGTATTGAGGAGCTTGTGCACTGCTCTCTACAAGCTTCTCGTTGCATTATGGCAATATCTGGATTTTTTTTTTCTCTGCACAAGAACACTTTATATTAGTTTTGATTTGATCTGCACACTTTTGGACTGTGATATATGTAATTTGTAGAGACACTATATATAGTGGCAAAAATTTACTTTTTACGCAACAGAGCACTTTATAATATTGTTTACAGGCACTTTTTGCACATATGATTTTATTATTCACTGTGATATATGCATTTGCAATACGTATAAGTTTGAAGGAATAACAACACTATTGTGGTAATAGGTTTGTACACCAATGTATAGTAGTTAGCAACAGCACGGATTTGTTTAATTGAGCGCTGCACTCAGTTATCAATTTTTACATATTTTAAGAAATGTATGACAAAGAGTTTATTGGATATTTTTTATAACAAAAAGTACCATGTTTTTCCAAAATTCCAGTCTTTTTTTCATTTAGATCACAAAAAATAAAAATCCCACCACTATTGATGGGTTTAATGTCCCAGTGGCTCTTTGAACACTTTCTCTTTAGTGTTCTAGTTGGTTATAAGTTGTTGTAACTGAGCCCCACATTATTTGAAGTGAGTGGACTAGCCCCGGTGTTGACCTATTTTGGCCCAACCTGATATACCTGCTATGAGTCTCAATGTTTAGTTTCTAGTTCTAGGTGATCAAATACCACCAAAAGAAAGCTCTATTTGTGGGGGAAAAAAGGATGCAAATTTTGTTTGGGTACAGCGTTGCATGACCACACAATTACCAGTTAAAGCAGCGCAGTGCCAAATTGCAAAAGTGCCCTGGTCAAGAAGGGGATAAAACCTTCCATAGATCAAGTGGTTACAGATGGCAATTACATGTAAATGCACAAAGATAAAGTAATCCAAGCGGCTAAAGAGCCACTGGAATACATTTAGTCGGTGGAATGGGCCCACCCTCCTCCCACTGCCACCGCCACTACTGAGCTCTCCGACGCATCTGACCCCAGGCACACAGTGAAAGGAACGGATATCGTTCCTCCCACTGTGTTACGTCTGAAAGGTTTTCGTTACTTCCGGTTTAGTGTCTTTGTTTACAAGCAGGTTTTAGTTTGGGGAAGCATCAGATCGAACTGATCAGAGTTTGATCCAATGGTTTTAAAGGGCAGAGGAGACATCCGGTGGGGTTTAAAAGACCCCAGATGTCTCAGTAAAGAGGACTTGTCACTGCTTATTGTTATCACAAGGGATGTTTACAAATAATAACATTTTAAAGCGCCCCCAACCCACCATGCTCACATGCAGTGGCGAATGCACACGTCGGTCCCACATGCATACGTAAACAGCGATCACACCACCCGTGAGCTATCACGACAAACGTCAGAGCGAGAGCAGTAATTCTAGCACCAGATCTCCTGTGCAACTCTAAATTGGCGACCTGTAAAGGCTTTTAATGCATCACCTATGGTGATTTTTAAGTACCATAGTTTGGGGTAGTTTATTCAGCATAACATCATCTTTTATATTTTACCAAATAATTTGGTATTGTATTGTGGTTTTGTGCTTTAAAAAACATTAAAGTGTATTTTTTCCAAAAACCACTGCACAAATACTGTGTAACAAAAAATTGCAAAACCCTCCATTTTATTCTCTAGGACCTCTGCTTAACCACTTCAATACAGGACATTTATACCCCCTTCCTGCCCAAACCAATTTTCAGCTTTCAGCGCTCTCACACTTTGAATGACTATTACTCTCTCTTGCTACACTGTACCCAAACAAAATTTGTATACTTTTTTTCACACAAATAGAGCTTTCTTTTGGTAGTATTTAATAACCTCTGGGTTTTTTGTCAGCAAAGTACAAATACCCCCCAAATGACCCCTTTTTGAAAACTAGACATTCCAAGGTATTTAGTATGAGGCATGGCGAGTTTTTTGAAGTTTTACTTTTTCCCACAAGTCTTCAGAAAATTAAGAAATTATTATTTTTTGCACAAAAATGTCATAACAAGTAGTTATTTCTCACACAGCATAGGCATACTTCCAATTACACCCCAAAATACATTCTGCTACTCGGCCTGAGTATGGCAATACCACATGTGAGATTTTTTTCACAGCCTGACCACATTGAGGAGGTCCAACATGCAGGGAGCACAGTCATGCATTCTAGGAGCAGAATTTTCACATCTAATTTCCTAACGACCTATTACACTTTTGAAGGCCCTGGAGCACCAGGACAATGGAATTACCCACAAAATGACCCCATTTTGGAAAGCAAACACCCCAACGTATAATCTAGAAACAAAAAGGAGGCGCCTCTAAGTGTAAACCGTAAGAAATTTTAATAAAAAGACATCAGCCAATGGGTTACTAACATGACTAAAAAAGGGTATGGCACATGGAACCAGGAGAATATTCAACCGGTGAAGAGTATGGCACCAATTTCCCGAGACCTAGTAAGCAGCTAGTCATCCGTGCGGATGGGATCGTCAGTGGGGCCGTCCGTTCGTGGAACCGTCCGTTCGTGGATGGTAGGAACGAGCGTCTCTGTGCCGGCAGCCGGGGTATTCCAGAACAAGGCTTGGCTGCACTGGTTGCAGCGGGGTGATGTCTTCAATCCGTGACGCGTTTCAGAGCATACAGACCGTGATGTGATGGCAGTCGAGCTCTTTCATCAGGCTATCTAAGACGGTGTGCCGCCATCTATTAGTAGTCCCTGGGAGTCAATAGTGGTGTCTAATTGGATCATTATAACAAACATATATGCTATAGACCAGGGATATGCAATTAGCGGACCTCCAGCTGTTGCAGAACTACAATTCCCATGAGGCATAGCAAGACTCTGACAGCCACAAGCATGACACCCAGAGGCAGAGGCATGATGGGACTTGTAGTTTTGCAACAGCTGGAGGTCCGCTAATTGCATATCCCTGCTATAGACTATATAAAATAATGTGATAAAAAGATGATGGTGACAATAAAAACAATAATAATAACAACAATAAAAGACAGAAGGTATCTTAAGATGAGTTGACATAGATGATGGTCATTGTGTTAAAATATTGTTGGTGTATGGAATCATAAATATTTTTATATATCTTTTTATATAGAAGATATATGCAAATATCATATCATAGAATGGAAATACCAGTAAATTGACAGATATTGGAACCTAGTAATTACACTGTGTTGTGTCGCGAATATGAACAGTAATGGGGTGGGGGTGTGGCCAAGATGGAGACCTGAGCAGATGTCTTCTCCGAGAGCTCCGCTGTTCTGCTAGGCACTACACCTAAAATCCAACTCCATCCGCGGTGAAAAGGCAAGGGATCGTTCCGTATGCCCAGCAAGGCACATAGGGCTGGAAGAGGATGGGGTAAGAGACTTCATTTTCCCCCGCTGCCGCCCGATCGGCCCCAGACCTCCGGAAATGGTGTGGTCACCCACGCCCGGGCCTACTCTAACATGGCGTCCCAGACAGAGCAGGGAGAAGCTCTCCCCCCAACACAGCCGGGTTTGGCAGATGTCCTTGCGGCAATTGGACAGTGTCAGGCTTCCCTCACTACCCTGACCACAAAAGTGGAGGCCGTACAGCTGGATGTGGGACACATCCGACAAGATATGGATAAAATCAGGTCACGGCTCTCCGAAGCGGAGCAACGGCTGGGGCAGGTAGAAGATACGGTAGCGGATCATACAGTAGGCCTACGTACTCTTCAGACCAAAATTAGGGCCCTTGAGTACAAGGCCGAAGATGCCGAGAACCGCAATAGACGTAACAACTTGCGGGTGGTAGGCATGGCGGAGGGGATGGAAGGCCAGAACCCTACGGACTTTATTGAAAAGCTCCTGAGAGACCTGCTACCTGCTGCGCAGTTCTCCCCTTTCTACGCGCTCGAAAGAGCGCATCGCATCCCCCCTAAGCCGGGTCCGGTGGGATCACCCCCCCGCACTTTTATCCTTAAATTCTTGAACTTTTGTGACAGGGATGAGGTGCTGAGAGCGGCAAGGGTACAGGGGGAATTGCAGTTCCAAAACTCCAAACTGCTAATATTCCCAGGCTATTCTATTGAGATGCAAAAGATGAGACGTTCGTTCGACCAGGTTAAGGCCGCACTACGCGCCAAGGGGATCCGATACAGTGTTATGTTTCCAGCTCGCCTGCGGGTTCAGGATGGAGAAACTGTCCAATTCTTCACATCTTCGAAGGACGCCTCTGCTTGGTTGGACACCTTACCACCAAACCGTTAAAGCCAGGTATTTGAATTCTGTCTCCCGCTGCAGTGACAGGGCAATCAATACTGTACTAGGAAGCCTTGCCATCAGCACATGATGTGACTGCCACAAACACCTTGGCTTGCTGACACACCTATACCTTCGTTTGAGACAAGCTACGTGCCCCTGGCCACATGGCCAGGAGATAGTTATTGTGCACTTGCACTTGGAACATCTTCTTTGCCTGAATTAAGACTTATGTGGGTATTCTCTTTTTACTGTCACAGTTGATTCTATCAGAGAGTCCTACGGCCTCATGCTGGCTTGTCCTGCCTGACCCACAGTGGAACTTTCTGCTGCCCCCCGTATGGATGACATGTTTTGATCCTGCCGTTACTCACCATATGTTGGTCACATCTGAGGGAGAGAACCTCATTTACATTGGGGTGGCTGTCGTGGAGGGCAAGTGGGTGGGCAGAGGTGGTGAGACCTGGGCAGCCAGAGAGGGAACGAAACTGTGACACTGGCTCAGAGGTCAGTAATGTCTGACGAATTATATCTCTGGTTGCACCTTATTAACTGACAATTATGAAGACACTCCTAGTTATACCCGCTCTAGATATGCTGACAAGGGTGTAACTGCCTCTTACATTTTCTATGTGACTCCCCTGATTTGATAAAGGCGGCTGCACAAGCTCTCGCTTGTCAGACTGGTCTGCGGAAATTAGTGCCCACGGATCACGCCCCTCACGGATCTTTGGGTTACTCATGTTTGGGACATATGCATTCCTGAGTTGGGGTTAGGGATGCGGGGAGGGGGGTGGGGAGAGGTTAAGGTGCTGTAGTTTGTTTAACCAAGTTATCTTTTCAGAGGTGCAGTGGCGCATATTCCTATTGGTCAAACTGCGGTCGCAGGGACGGGTGGCTCCTGTGGGGGGCACTGATGTACCGGGCAGAGATAATTTCCCTAAACCATTTCTCTCAAGCATCATGGCCCAATGTTCTATAATTTCCTGGAACGTCCAGGGCCTAAACTCAGACGTTAAACGTTCCTTAGTGTTTAAATTTCTGCAGCAGCACAATCCGCTAATCTGCATACTACAAGAAACGCACCTGCAAGGATCTAAGATCCATAGTCTAAAGAGACCCTGGGTAGGTCAACACTATCATGCCACCTATGCCCGGGGGGTCAGTGTCCTCATCAGAAAGTCGTTACCTGCGCAGACATTCGCGGTTCATACTGATCCAGAGGGTAGATATGTTTTATTGCATCTTAGTGTATATGGCAGAGAGATTGTCCTGGTTGGGCTGTACCTACCGCCCCCAGCCCCGGTGCAGCTCCTGAATGCCCTCATGAAACGTGTGGTCCAGTTTAATACTAGCTTGGTATACCTGCTGGGTGATTTTAATATGGCTCCAGAGGTGGCTGTGGACAGGATGTGGCTGGGGGGGGTCGGGACTCTCCTGACCTCCGCACTTGGGCAGACACATTTGCTCTGACGGACGTCTGGAGACACCTCCACCCCTGCACTCGTGAATACACCTGCCACTCAGCTACGTATCGAACCCTATCTAGGATAGATTTGATTTTCGCCTCGGGCGCTGCCCTGCAGACGGTTCAAGATGTAGCGATACTTCCCAGGGGGATATCCGATCACGCCCCATTATGTCTAACCTTATCCTTGACAGATCCTCCGGACTCCAGGCTGTGGCGTTTATCCCGGTTCTGGGCTTAGGACGAAAGGGTTCAGGGACCTATGGAGACATCCATGGGACAATACTGGGCAGCAAATGGGGACTTCTTGCCCCCGACGGTGGCGTGGGACTCCTTTAAGGCGTGGGCACGGCCCGGAGAGCTGTAACCTAAGGTTCATTTTCCCAAATATCCCTTGCCAGAATTTTTGTATCACCGGGCACTCCCAATGTATAGAATAACTTTCCTGAATAGAGGGTGCGCTTGGAAGTATGATAAAGTTTGGTCTCCGTGGATTAACTCCTAAAACTAGGGAGGGAGGGGGTGGTGGAAAAGGTACCGGACTTGAAGGAGCAAAACCATCTTTCTTTATACTAATGTTGGACATGCTGTAAGATACAAGGTTGCTGTGTTAAATGACTCAAATGTATGGGGGGAAATTCCAGTTGGGGTTGGAAATCTTTGTCACCCTATAATGATCTATGTATGCTCATGAACCTGCTGTACTGTTCAGTCTGCTGTTGGGTATGCTGTATATTATGTACAAATCTTCAAAAAAGCAACTCTGTAAAAAAAAAAAAAAAAAAAAAGAAAAGTAATGGGGTATAAATTGAGAAATATTATTAAGGGTCGGGGAATATGATCTTAGGCATTAAATACTGCGGTATCTACACGATATGGGATCTCTCCATAGCATAGATGGTAGAAAAATCTGTACAATAGTGCATAAGCATCCAGAGTATACCGGCACATATAAACAGGACAGACATTATTGTGTATCTCTACCACATACATCACATCATAAACCTCATCGTGCATGATTGAGATGGACAAGGTGAATATATTGGTAAAAACATGAGGGGGGGAAGGGAAAGGGAGGAATAGTGTAAAAAGGGATGCGTATGAAAGTGTGCTGGTGTCAGAAGGGCTGCACTATTACAGCATGTTCTATCTGGAGTACGTCCAAGTCCAGGTACGTGTATAATAGGAACAGGGAAAGGGTGTGGGGCAGAAGGTGAGACATATACAATTTGGTGGAACGATACGAATACTGGATCACATATTACACTAATAAGTAAATAAGAAATTAAAAGGATGAATTACACAAAGAAAGTCTTACAGGATGGTGGAGATTTCAATGCCCTCATTCAGGCCCCCGGGCGATAGTACATCTAAACTGTAAATCCAGTAAGTTTCCCTGGAGCAGTTTTCTGAATCGCTCCGCCTCTGGTAGAGACCTGGGTATTTGATCGATAACCCAGACCTCCTGCTGTCTCCTTATACCTGGGAGCCACACTACATATGGCTCTCTTTAGATGTGTGCTCCCTATACACTTCCATTCCCCATCATTTTGGTATAAGAGCTGTGGAACACTTCTTGGCTCAGGAGCCCATCATCAACAGTAGACAAGCTGTGTTCATAGTAGCTGCCACCATGTTTTGCCTCACACAATTACTTTACATTTAATGATTTCTTTTTGCAATTACAAGGAACAGCTATGGGGGCGAATTTTGCCCCCTCCTATGCCAATTTGGCAATGGGTTTTTGGGAAATCCATCATATTTGGCAAAACAATCCTTTTTCATCGAATATCGCCTTCTTTGGGCGATATATCGATGATATTATTATCTGGGAAGGACCCATGGATCAGATATTGGGCTTCGTGGAACATTGTAACAATAACCCCTATGGTCTCTCCTTTACACATGTGGCTGACCATACCTCTTTGGCATTTTTGGACTTGGAGCTCTCTCATCAAGATGGCTCCACAATTGCCAAAAATTACCAGATGCCCACGGCAGGAAACTCTTTTTTACACTTCCACAGTTGTCATTATCTGCCCTAGATTCGCAACATCCCAAGGGGGCAGTACTGCATACTCCAACAGAACTGCACTCGGGATGTTGATTACGACACCCAGGGCCAGCTACTCAAGAAAAAATTCCTTGATAAGGAATATCCTGAATCCTTAGTTCAAGAGGCGTTTGACACTTATCGCAGTGGCAAACCCACGAGCCACACGAGAACATTTGACAATACTCCCAGGTTTACCACCATGTTCCATTCTCAGCATAAGAAAATGGAGAAAATCTTGCTGAGACATTGGAACATTCTGAAACAAGATCCTCATCTGGAAACAATATTACCCCCCAGACCTAGGGTCACATATCGCAGGGCTCCAAATCTCAAAAATAAACTGGCACCCAGTCAACTTAAATCTTTGGAACAAACTACACCTGCACCGGTGCTGATTCCCCTAGTTGGAATGTATCGCTGCAATAAGACCCTGTGCAAAACATGTGCATATGTACAACATGGCCGTAAATCATTAAATTATAAGGGCAAAACATACCAGTTGGATGAGTTTTACAATTGCTCATCCGACTTTGTAGTATATGCTCTTACTTGCCGTGTGGCTTGATATACGTAGCCTCTCCGTCAACGTTTTGGTCGCCACAGGAGGTTAATTGAGGAGGGCAAAGACCTCCACAGTGTGCCACGTCACTTTCTTAACCATCACAAAAAATCCACCACAGGACTAGAGGTCTGGGTTATCGAACAAATACCCAGGTCTCTACCAGAGGCGGAGCGATTCAGAAATCTGTGCTCCAGGGAAACTTATTGGATTTACAGTTTAGATGTACTACCGCCCGGGGGCCTGAATGAGGGTATTGAAATCTCCACCATCCTGTAAGACTTTCTTTGTGTAATTCATCATTTTAATTTCTTATTTACTTATTAGTGTAATATGTGATCCAGTATTCGTATCGTTCCACCATATTGTATATGTCTCACCTTCTGTCCCACACCCTTACCCTGTTCCTATTATACACGTACCTGGAAAGGTCCATGCACATATTATCCTTGTCCCATTCCCACACCCTGTCTTCCACTCTGTATATGTTATACCA
Organism: Glandirana rugosa; assembly: GCA_018402905.1. Taxonomy (NCBI): domain Eukaryota; kingdom Metazoa; phylum Chordata; class Amphibia; order Anura; family Ranidae; genus Glandirana; species Glandirana rugosa. Next base: position 232,514 of record BLSH010516567.1, on the reverse strand, counting down.
CCT
>BLSH010516567.1:155402-185343 GCA_018402905.1 Glandirana rugosa | reverse complement strand
ACAAAAAAAAAAAAAAAAAAAAAAAAAGGTCATGAGGCTGGCCCAGCCACTGAAAATATATTCTCTTTGCAATAATTATAATAACAAAAACATGAATATTAATATATGTCCCTCCCCACACTCTGCAGGTCTTTATACATCAGAGTCTTTTAATAATACAAAAAATTATATATATTTATATATATATATTCTAAAAAAATATTTACAAATCCTACATTACCACTCACCCTTCCAAATTCCCAGTACTGAAACAGCTGTTCTTTAGTATAAAAAGTCAGTATGAGAAGAAAATAAATTTTTATTTCTAGATTTGTTAAGTCTTTTGTCCAAGTAAAGGAGAATCGTATTTTACTACTTTCATACTGTTCTTAGTGGATGTCTAGTGTACTCTGTGAAAGGCTGGGATTAAGGTCCGGGTTATCTGGATTTAAACCCAAGTCAGATATGCCCCCTCCATGAAGACCAGATAACTGCGACAACATGGTTGTGCGATCTGGGCTCCCATAATGCCCTTGATCCACAGGGTTCCCCTGCCCAACTACAATGCTTGTATGAGGAGAGTTTGCCTGTGGGGAAACATTGTGGGGAGAGGGCTGGGGTTGCATACAAGGTGATGGACTAGAGTGAGGCGGCTGAGATCGGGGGGAGGACACTGGTTGAGGAGAACGAACTTGATTGCTTAATGAAGGTGGGAGCTGCTGGCCCTGTAAATGTGGAGACTGAGCTTGACCTGGCAACATATGTTGCTGTGGACTCATGAGGTTCTGTTGTGCTGAAGGTCCCACTTGTTGGTGCAGAATTCGCTGATTATAAGTCTGCAAGCTGCTGTTCGTCTCACTTAACATTCCCTGTGGTAACTGGCTTATCTGTCCAATACTACCTTGTTGCATTTGCATATGATGTTGAATGCGCTGCTGTTGTGTATACCCACTCATGACTTGGTGTTGCTGAAACTGGTTGTGATTTATCATTCCAGCTCCAGATCCCTGCTGTTGCTGCATCATTTGCTGTCGTCTGATCAGAAGCTCGCGAAACTGCGGTGATATTCCAGCATGGTTCATATTCATTGGTTGGCCCTGTGAATTCAACCCTGCTATGGTCTGTTGAGATGATGGAGGCTGAAGGGTCTGTTGCTGAGGAGCCTGAGGCTGCTGAGGCATAGATGTCCGTTGTCCAACTGCCTGCATGGGATTCACACTTTGCATGTTTGCATTGGGGTGCATGACATGGGGTAGATTTCCTTGGGAGGGCATCCCAGGCATATTCCCAGCACTCTGTAGGCCCTGGCTACTGGCATATTTAGCTGCTCTTTGCTTTATAAAAGCAGCTAATAGCTGTGGATTTGAGTGCAATATATTAAGTACCTGTTGCTGCTGCATTGGGGAACTAGGGGACCGCAAATTACGGAGAACTGCAGCTTGTGGCATAGAACTTTGTTTTCCCTGGCTTGCTGCAGGGATCTGTCCCATACTACCCTGTAGAGTAATGTTCATTTGCTGTCCTTGCTGTACAGGCATTACAGGTGGTCTCTGCATGTTATGCTGCATCACTTGAGGTCTACTCTGTACCCTTGGTAGCTGTGGGGGTAATGAAGGCTGGTGTGGCTGCGCCATTCCTGTAGGTCTCATCCCAGAATCCATGAGAATGGGTCCTCGTATTCCTTGTGTGCTTATCCCTGTAGACTGCATGGCATTCATGGGCTGCATTTGGTGAGAGTTTGACATTGGGGGTGGGTAAAGTTGCGACTTTGCCATTTGTCTTTGAGTTTCCGCTGCCCTTTGAATCTGCATAGCCATCTCCACAGCAGCTGGAGGGGGACCAGAAGGCTGCACTGATCCTGCCTGGGATGTTGGCGGTGTTACTTGTGCAGTTGGATTGCCTTGTGACATACAGCTGGAGGAATGAGCATGTTGCATACCATAAGGTGGCATGTTATTACAAGGAAGTTGTTGAGGCTGAGATTGTGATTGAGGCGTATGTGATATGGGGGGCTGCTGTCCAGTTGGTGTTGTTGGACCAGTTGAATTTGGAGAAGGAAGACTTTGCTGAACACCTACTACTCCTGTTCTTTGCATGCTAGCCATACGTCTACGCAACATTTGTGCCTGTTGAAGCCTGTGCTGCAATTGCTGCTGCCGAAGCTTATGCTTTATGTTGAGGCAGAAGGGCACAGGACATTTGTTCTCCTGGCAGTGTTTGGCATGGTAGCAACAAAGTGCTATAAGTTGCTTGCATATCGGGCATCCTCCATTTGTCTTCCGTTTACAGCCCTTTGTATGCTGTACCACTCTCTTCATCTTCTGACATGATGGCAGGGAGCAGTTTGCATTGCGACACTGGCAAGCATGAACCAGGGACTGGATACAGCGTTGAATACTTAGCCTACGGGAATCTCCAGGGCTCTGTGTTGCTGCCGCCTGCTGATTGCTACTCTCATCATCCAAGCCAAGACCAAGTTTTTCCATTCTGTGTTCATGGGTCTTAGTAGTATAACATGTGATGCACAAATCATAATCCTGAACAGAGGAAGAGAAAATTGTGCATTAGAACATGAAACAAAAGCCCCAACACTGAAACTATACTTACACTTAGTAAATACAATTATGCAAATATTCAGAAGTATAAGATGGTTTTAATTGTATTACTATTAATCACATTGATATCTGGAAGGTAAACTAAATTACATATATTTACCTCACATACTGTGCAGTGCCATCGTGTCTCTACATGGTGCTTGCACTCATTACAAGTGTAGACAAATCGGTCCTGGCCTTGGGTATGAAGTTCAACTAGCATGCACATAGTAGACCATTTGGATCTACGCATGGAGGAGAATTCCAAGTGTTTGTCCCTTGCAAGAGTTAGAAATGCATCACGTCCATCCATTAGGTCACATGGAATTAAGGGATCTGGTTCTGTGACAGGGGGCAGGGAGTTGGCAGCAGGCCCAGCAATTAAACGGATAACAAAAAAGACCTGAAAATAGGAAAGCATTTTAGAGTGTTAAGAATCCATATAGCCTTTCAAGTACATCTAAATTCTATTTTTATATAATTGTTTATTTAGAATGTTCAGTAAAAGAGAACAGTCAGGTATGCACAAGGAGCTACAGCTTAATAAGTCCTCATTATACAAATACAAAATGCTGACATAGAGCTCTTAAGGAACTTGGACAAAGGTATGACAGACCATATAACCACGTGCTGCAGATTTGGATTGTACAAAAGAGCTTACATACAGTCAGATCACCTAAACTCTAATTTAATGACATTTTCACCCTGTATTACATATCAATGCTGCTGGACTCCTACAGCCTACTTACAGCCATTTCCTATCTACATGCATGTATTCAAGATACTGATGCTCATAATTTCTCAGGATAGAATTCTTAACGGGGACAAGAGCGTAACATGCATTCGCAATATGTGTTGGCATGGCTGTAGTCTCTACTGTGAAAGCATGTCATGGGTGTCAATGCACGAAAACAAAGCATTGCCACCCTTAAAAAAAAAAAAAAAAAAAAAAAAGAAAACCTCTGAACCAGGACCTTTATGGCAGGAAAACCAGGAATTAGAGCTGCAGATTTAAAAAGAACACTTGGCTTTTTTTTTTCAACCATTACCAACTAAATTATCTAATTTCACACTTTCTCTGAGCTAGCACCTTTGTAAATTCAACTCCATTGTTCTAATTTCATACAGACTACATTATAAACCACTTACCTCTTTGTGTTTTTCCATTGTGGCGTAAAGCTTTTGTGATAAGTCATTGGAAACATTAGGCATACCAGGTTTCTTCTTGTTCCCTCTGCTCAGACTGCTTTTGTTTTTACTGGTCTTTTTGTTGTTTTTTTTCTTTGCATTCTTGCTGTCACCTTTTCCAACCTGCCATGCATGCATTAATGGGGAGGAGACAAGAAAGTTATTTTAGAAACAACGAAGGCAAAAAATTAATTTTCTAATCATTTAAATCCTGCCAAATCAACAGCTTTATTATGGACTTGAAATATACCTAAAAAAAAAAAAAATCAGACTGGTATTTTTAGGCTATATACGCATGGGCCTGAAAGACGAAACCATGGGCAACTAGCTGTTAAAATGCATATTTTAGGTATGAGGATTAATTAAAATCCAAAGCAAAGTCCTTGGCGAAAAAAAATGTTGGCAGTTTCAATTTGTTTATTACATATTAGCATGATTTAACAACTGCATTTATTAAAAAATAGATTGTTCATTTTATTGCACTTAACTGCAGTAATATTGCCAAATACTGGTAAAATATAAAAGCTGAGGTTGCCTGTGGAAGCAATAAGTCAGCTTTACATGCACTGTGGGTGTGTGTTTAACCACTTCCCGACCGCCGTATGCAAAATGAAGGCCGGGAAGTGGCTCAGTTATCCTGACTGGACGTCATATGACGTCCTCAGTATAACAAGCCGCCTCGTGATTTTCTTTTTCTGGCAAACACAGTAAATTGCATCTCACAGATGATTAATCAAGCACATGCTATAGTAAACAATTTTAATTAGGTCTATTTAAGCTAATAGTAAGAAATACGCAAGTAAATTATTCAATCTACAATCGAAGGATAAATGATCACCTCAACACTTTCATCATTGACAGTATTTTCCTCTCTCTTTCTTTCCTCCTCCTCTTGTTCCAATTCTTTGATACTCTCCTCCAATACATTTGGCCAGAAATCTCCTTCAAAGTAGGGCAACTCCTTGGCACTAGTAAGCCTGTCTTCTGTTGCCTGTTTGAAGATGTCCTGAAAACAAAATATATACAATACAATGTTCCATTTTAATTAAAAATTGCCAAAAAACACATTAAAAAATGCCCTACACAGGCTAAATTCTGAAAAACATTAACAATCCATGATGCCTCATTATCTGGGAATCTTAGGGTCCATTTACACAATGTGCATTGCTAATGTGCCCTTTACTACAGCACACTGCAACATTTTGTGTTTATGCATTGTCATTCATTTTGACGAATGTCCCATACACACTAAGAAAATAGGCGAATGATCAGCCGGTTTTCCTCGATGTTTCACAGCAAGTCGGAACTGAGGAATGTACGAACAATTCTCATACGACAAAGGATTTTTTTTTTGTTATTAATGGTTTCTGATCATGTGCAGTCTTTTGCAGTTGATATTTCTTGTACCAAAATCGTAGGAAAACAGTACATATTAAAACGAAAATCGTTTGTTCTGTTCCCGAGAAAAATTTTGGAGCTTATCCCTTCAGAAATTTTAGTTCGGAAGACTGGAATCGGCAGTTGAACAAATTGTTGTCGAAAATCGTACAATCGTTCCTTGGACAAAAAGGTTTGTCCGATTTTCTGTGTACTGTGTAAGAGGCATTACTCTGCAACGCACACAGAACACAATCTGCACAACAGCAAACTGCAGCACACCTAGATACATGTGTGCTGCAGTGCAAAAACAGAGCAGTTATATATAATACAGTTGTATGCAAAAGTTTAGGAACCTCTGACAATTTCCATGATTGTCATTTATAAATATTTGAGTGTTTGGATCAGCAATTTTATTTTGATCAAATAACTGTAATAACAGTAATATTTCAGTAGTGAAATGAGGTTTATTGGATTAACAGAAAATGCGCAATATGCATCAAAAGAAATTAGACAGGTGCATAAATTTAGGCACCCCAACAGAAAAATCACATCAATATATAGTAAAGCCTCCTTTAGCAGAAATAACAGCCTCTAGACACTTCCTATAGCCTGTAATGAGTGTCTGGATTCTGGATGAATGTATTTTGGACCATTCCTCCTTACAAAACATCTCCAGTTTAGTTAGGTTTGATGGTTGCCGAGCATGGACAGCCCGCTTCAAATCACCCCACAGATGTTCAATGATATTTAGGTCTGGGGACTGGGATGGCCATTCCAGAACATTGTACTTGTACCTCTGCATAAATGCCCGAGTAGATTTTGAGCAGTGTTTTGGGTCGTTGTCCTGTTGAAATATCCAGCCCCGGCGTGACTGATTCCTCTACATTATTCTCAAGAATCTGCTGATATTGAGTGGAATCCATGCGACCTTCAACTTTAACCAGATTCCCACTACCGGCACTGGCCACACAGCATGATGGAACCGCCACCAAATTTCACTGTGGGTAGCAAGTGTTTTTCTTGGAATGCTGTGTTCTTTTGCCGCCATGCATAACGCCCCTTGTTATGACCAAATAACTCAATCTTTGTTTCATCAGTCCACAGCACCTTATTCCAAAATGAAGCTGGCTTGTCCAAATGTGCGTTTGCATACCTCAAGCAACTCCGTTTGTGGCGTGTGTGCAGAAAAGGCTCCTTTCGCATCACTATCCCATACAGCTTCTCCCTGTGCAAAATGCGCTGAATTGTTGAACGATGCACAGTGACACCATCTGCAGCAAGTTAATGTTGTGGGTCTTTGGAGGTGGTCTGTGGGCTGTTTTTGACCGTTCTTACCATCCTTCGGCCTCTCCAATATTTTGTGGCCTGCCACTTCTGGCCTTAACAAGAACTGTGCCTGTGGTCTTCCATTTCCTCACTATGTTCCTCACAGTGGACACTGACAGCTTATATCTCTGCGATAACTTTTTGTAGCCTTCCCCTAAACCATAATGTAGAACAATCTTTGTTTTCAGGTCATTTGAGAGTTGTTTTGAGGCCATGTTGCCACTCTTCAGAGGAGAGTCAAAGAGAACAATTTCTTGCAATTGTCCACCTTAAATACCTTTTCTCATGATTGGATGCACCGGTCTATGAAGTTCAAGGCTTAGGCCTCATACACACGGACGTTTTTTGACGCCGGCGTTTTCTGGCGTTTTTTGCAGCTCTCCATGTTAGTCAATGGCCCCATAAAAACGTCGGCGTTTCTGAGCTGTAGGTGGCGTCGGCGTTAGTGAGCAGAAAGTAGAACCCATGGCCATCGCGTTCTGAGGCTGTAACATTTTGACGTTTTTTGACGCCGACGCCACAATATGCCAAGAAACGCCAACATATGCCACCATATGCCACCTATTATTATACCGGCGTTTTCCGGCGTTTTTTGACGCCGTCGTTTTTAGGTTGAAAAATAGCAGAGGGATGATTTTGTTTTAAAAAACGCCTATTGACGCCGACGCTCACTAACGCCGAAAAACGTCAATACATAACGCCGAAAAACGTCGCCTTTTTTTCCTTGACGTCGGGCCCGACGTTTTGTTTATTTTTTTATATACGCCCGTGTGTATGAGGCCTTAATGAGCTCACCAAACCAATTGTGTGTTCCAATTAATCAGTGTCAAGTAGTTACAGGTATTCAAATCAACAAAATGACAAGGGTGCCCAAATGTATGCACCTGTCTAATTTTGTTTTGATGCATATTGCACATGTTATGTTAATCCAATAAACCTCATTTCACTACTGAAATATTACTGTGTCCTTCAGTTATTTGATAGATCAAAATGAAATTGCTGATCCAAACACCCAAATATTTATAAATGACAATCATGGAAATTGTCAGAGGTTCCTAAACTTTTACATAGAACTGTAAATAGTTATTTCTCCTGGCTTGGAGCCCATTCCAAATGAATGAGATTCTTGAATGCAGCATGCTGCAAAACACAATATTGTACTGAAGTACGTGGGTTACCAAAATAGTGTTACTGGGCCCTCATTATGAGGCAAAGCTTTGGAGGGGCAGACTATTATTTTCTGCAATTTGTCACAATAATATTGGCTAAAAATTTAAAAAAAAACAAAAAACTTCTATGCATTTTGTCTCTTAAACTTATGTTTGTGGAAGGGTAATCAACTCTGGCTTTGCATAATCTGTTCTTTTATACTCTGATTACTCTATTGCAGAACTACAAATTTAGTGGTTATAAACTGATGATCCGTAGCTAGGCAAGAAGAAGATCCTGTCAACTAAAGTTATAAACCTGCACTAGAAGACATGTCACTTTCTAAAGCACTGTGCATCAAACAATTGCCATTTTTCATAGAAAGCAATGTTCGTCTTTTTCATCCCAGTGATGGTGATCTCCTCCAGCCTTGTTCAGTCACTTTCTGTCAATATGCACTCTCTGCAGTCAGTTGTTTTGCACCACCTTTGACAGTGACATGTGTGGATCATGCCTACACAAGGTGTGCCCACACAGCTGCCTGTAATTTCCATAAGAAACATGTGTAACGATGCAGAAGTACAATTGTGGAGACCGTTGTCACCCCATAACAGGAGTGCCTGAACAAGGTTCTTCATTGCAGGATCAAATGGTATTTACTTAAAGTGGAGCTCCACCCAAAAGAGGAAGCTCCTCTTGTTTGCACCCTCTACTGCTACATTTGGCACTTGCTGGTAAGATCGCTGATCAGCGATCTAAAACATCCCCCCCACCCTGCCTTCTGGGAAACACAGGTCCCAGAAGATGGTGGGAACACATTCAGAAAGTGCAGCGAGACTCGAGCATGCGCACCAGGAAACTGGCTGTGAAGCCTGAGGGCTACACTGCGGATTCCCTTACTTGCAATGCAGTATTTGAAGCTGATTTTTTTTTTTTTTTAACAGACTGGAGCTCCTCTTTAAAGGAACGCAGTTTAGTTAAAGACTAAAAAAACAATTTTTGGAATTAAATTAAAATGTTTAAACTTGTGATTTTAATGGAGGAATTTTATTAAAATTATACAAATTCGATTTACAAGTTGAAGCTTGTAAAAATTATAGATCTTTTTATATTGTAGACAGATACAAAACTAATGCTTTCATAATCTCAGCTTTTCATCCAAATTTAAATGACCACTCACTTTTAAAAAGTCATAACATCAGGGTTCTGAAATATTTCATTTTCAATGTTTTATACCTATTTATGTAGTATACCTAAAGGTATTTTTAGTTTTGGATAGAGTGGAGAGGGATTATACAGCTCTTGGGTTTTTATTGCTGTCTGTGCCCTGTTAGGGAGATTCATCCTCTATTTGTCCTGTTTAAAATTTTAATTCAAAGTAAAAGAAAATTTTAAAAATTTGGATCGTAACCGGGAGAATAACTGAGGGGATGCTAGTACTGGTGATATTGATGACAACCAGGGATTCCCTCTTTTTAGAGGGATTTCCACTCCCTTCCTGTTTTAGCTATAGGGTAGGCAATGAAGGGAAATCCCCTCTAATGGAACACAGATGGAAAAACACCTGACAGGGGTTATAATCCTTCCTTATCCAAAGAGGATAAAAGGTTTTGCCTTTAGTTCTACTTAAAGTATTACAAAATGATGATAATACAGACAGTGGCTTCTAAGCACACAAGAAAACAATCCATAGTTACCTTGTAGTCATGAACAATACGTTCTGACACCGCTTTATCCAACATTTTCTTATACCATTCCTGCAAACGTTTGGGCTTTGGTATTTTCTGATCAAGAGGATGGCAATGGAAAATGTAGTCATCTCCTTCACTAGGGGGACAAGCCCAGATATGTCCAGTCGTGTACCTGTGTAGAAATGTTGGAAAACCTTGTCATGTTATTGAGGATATATTTGTAAAGCTAGCCAAATACATTTATTAAACATTTCTTGGCTTGCAAGTTGCAACTGATGTTAACAAGGTTGAAACTTAAGAAAAAAGGACCAAAAAGCCAATTTTGACCTACCAGTAAATTCCATATCTTGGAGTCCAGGATAGGAAGTCATAGACCACAGGCTATAGGACACTACCTTCAAGTGATTGGATACTGGCAAAAGCTTTACTGGGACCGCCCCCACTGCACCCTCATATATGCCCACCCACTCCTTGGGTCTCCAGTTTTCTAGCAAGTAATAAGGACCTATGTTCTGTACCATACTCCAAGATATGGAATTTACTGGGAAGTCAAAATTCCCATCATCTTAAATTGTACAGTACAGAAAGTCAGAGACAATGGGATGTCCCCAAGCAATAAACTGAGAGGTGGGTAACAGTATGGAATACAGGCCCACAAAAAAGATCAATGGACCCAAAATGCTAAGATTACAGCTTGAAGAAACTTGTGGGTGAAACTCGCATCAGCAGAAGCCTGAACATCCACCCAGTAAAAGTATGAACAGAATACTGTGAAGTGGATGCCTAATACTGAAAGGCACAGCAAAATACCCAGTAACTGGAAAATAATGAAGGGTTCTAAGCCTGAATCCTCCTGTAGGAGAGGGCAGGCCAATCAAAAACACCTGCATAAAAGGGTAGGCAGGAATGATGATAAACCATAACCCAAATTATGAATGAGTACTAATAATTTAGTGTCATTATTAGTATTGTTGTGGCAACATAAGTGCGCCGACAGGTATAGAACGCACATTCCTCCAATCCAAACTAATTTCCCACAGCAACTTGGTTCTTTCCATAGAGTTAGCGAATATTGGATCCAGCAATAGATGACACGTTCACCAGAGTATATGTAAAATAATATAATAATCAGAAGCCTCCAGAGTCCCCAGTTCTCCTATCGGGAGGGGGGGGGGGGGGGGCGAGATTGAGCAGCAGCCGCCACTGAAGACATGGATGAGCAAGTTTGGGGTGGAGGAACTTGACTGGCCTGCACAGTCCGGACCTCAACCCGACAGAACACCTTTGGCATGAATTAGAACCGCGAGCCAGGCCTTCTTGTCCACATCAGTGCATGACCTCACAAATGCGCTTCAGGAAGAATGGTCTAAACCTTGTGAACAGCCTTTCCAGAAGAGTAGAAGCTGCTATAGCTGCAAAGGGTGGGCCAACGCAACATTGAACCCTATGAACTAAGACTGGGATGCCATTTAAGTTTATGTGCGTGTAAAGGCAGGCTTCCCAATACTTTTGGTAATATAGTGTACATACACATATACATACAAAAACACCCACCATAATAAGTAGGACTCCTTCCAACCAACAAATATAGGTATTTCTGGGGTGTGAGCCACACTGTAAACCTTCCTATTTACTAAATATATGAATGTAGGAATCATCCAACCTACCACTATAAAGAGCAGGATCCTCATCCAAGAGGTGAGGGGTAGGAATCCCAGTACTAGATACTAGGAAATAACCACATGATAGAGGAAAGGAAAGAGGAAGGATCTTCCTAATAACACCACAGCTTGGCCATATAAAGAGAACCTATCAGCCAGTGATCAGGTTCCACAAAGGCCTCTGAAGATACACTACCCCTTTAGGGGGAAGGTGCAGAATGGTAACTGTTCTGCCTGCTTACTGTCCAAATGAGTACAGGACCTTCTATAGTGATAAATATTATCTAAGGATGAAAGGAGGGGCATTCACACGCTCAACCCTCAGTCTGCAATAGAAGGCTCCCAGGACTTGAAATATCTCTGTACCAGAGATTCAAACTCAAGAGGCAAGGCAAGGTCAAATGTTCATTTGGGGTCCTTCTAGGATGGGGGACTGGACCATGCCCTCCCTGTCCAAAGCCCAGTAAAAAGCCATGGGAACTTTGTGATCTGAAAAGACCAGGTTGGGGCTATGGCCAGATATCAGACTCTACGACTCAAAGGGAGAGGCCGAACGGAAGAGACTGCACAAGCAGGGGAGCTGTGCTAAATAGGAATTCCTAAATCTCACAAACTCTGAAAGAGCTGAACAGGGAAAAGTCTGCTACACATAAGGAAAGGGAAAGAAGGTGCACAGGTTTAAAGACAATCGCTCCCTTGGCATTGCTCAAACTGTGGAAATCAACAAAACGTTCTCCTCAGGTGACGTCCTCTAAGTGTTCCACTATAGGAATCCCAGGAAAAAGCACCAAGGTGGGCATAACAGCCAGTGCTATGAACAAGATTTAGAATTTTGAGGAGGTCGAAAAGCCAGATCCTTGCTATAGGAGATCTGCAGCATTTGTGGTAAATAGGCTCTGTCTGCCTATGAGGTACTATTGCAGTAGTAGATAAAGTTTGAGTTCTTCCACTTCATTGACCGATCTCCTGCTTTGAGACAGAAGCACACTATGACCACCAGTGGCATCACTAATGACACAGTCTCCAAAGCAGCTCTGCAGAGAAAACTTCTCTAAAAGAGCAAGTGAATCAGATCTTTCCTTCAGATCAGATTTCTTGGGCGCATACTCAGCATCCCAGGTGAGCAACCAAATTGCCCTATGCATATGTAAGGGCATGACCCCCCCAAGTGAGACGCAAGCTTAAATGTTTGAAAGAGGCTAACACAGCTGAATCACAATGTTCCAGACATTTTTTTCAAATGGTCCAGGTTTTTCCTTATGATGGAGAGGTCCATTTCAATTTTGTGTTTTCACAAATCAATGTCGCCCACAATCGAGAAAGGAGGGTGATTCCAGTTAATTAAAACAGAAATCTAAGTAGGGAGGGTCTGTCTGTTAGTCATAGTAATAGTCAGCGAGGTTGAAAAGACATAATTCCAACCTATGTGTGTTTTTATGTCAGTATTACATTGTATATCCCTCAATGTTGTGGTCCCTTAGGTGTGCATCTAATAGTTTTTTGAAATTATCTATACTCCCAGCAGAAACAACTGCTTGTGGAAGAGCATTCCACATCCTCACTGCTCTTACCGTAAAGAACCCTCTACGCAGTTTAAGGTTAAACCGCCTTTCTTTTATTTTTAGTGAATGGCCATGTGTCTGTGTACTCTCTTGCACTGAATAGTTTTGTCCCTATAGTGGGGTCAGCAGTACAGTATTTGTACATTGCAAACGATTGAAATCATATCCCGTCTCAAGCGTCTCTTCTCCAGAGAGAATAAGTTCACTGCTTGTAATCTTTCCTCATAACTAAGGTCCTCCAATCCCTTTAATTAGCTTTGTTGCCCTTCTCTGAACCCCTTCCAGTACCAGGACATCCTTCCTGAGGACTGGTGCCAAGGACTGGATGGCATACTACAGGTGCGGCCTCACCAGAGACTTGTATATTGGGAGAATTATTGATTTATCTCTGGAGTTTATCCCTTTCTTGATGCATGCCAACACTTTTGTTAGCTTTGCTTGCAGCAGCTTGGCATTGCATGCCACTGCTGAGCCTGTTCTCTGCTAGGACCCCTAGGTCTTTTTCCATCCTAGATTCCCCCAGAGGCTCTCCCCCTAGTGAGTAGTTTGTGTTCATATTCTTGGTATCCAAACGCATTATTTTACATTTTTCTATATTAAACCTCATTTGCCACTTATCTGCCCACCCCATTGATTTGTTCAGGTCTTGTCGCGAGGTATCCACATCCTGTGGAGAATTTATTGCCCTGCTCATCCGCCAATATTGAGATTGAGCGGTTTATCCCATCCTCCAAATCGTTTATGATAAAATTGAATAGGATTGGTCCCAGGACAGAGCCTTGGGGAACCCCACTTTCTACACCAGACCATTCTGAGTACTCCCCATTTATCACCACCCTCTGGACTCGCCCTTGTAACCAGTTTTCAATCCATGTTGAGAGACCTTAGTTTGTACAGTAAATGTTTATGGGGAACTGTATCAAATATACAGACCTTCCTTTATCTAGATGGCAGCTCACCTCATAGAAGGTTAATAGATTGGTTTGGCAAGAACGATTCTTCATGAAACCATGTTGATTACTGCTAATGATACCGTTCTCATTATAATAATCCTGTATATAATCCCTTATTATTCCCTCCAAGAGCTTGCAAATTATTGATGTTAAGCTAACTGGTCTGTAGTTCCCAGGGATATATCTTGGTCCGTTTTTATATATTGGTGCTACAATGGCTTGTACAATCAGCTGGTATCATACCAGTCAGAAAACTGCTCTTAAAGATTAGGTACAATAGTCTGGCAATAACGTGGCTGAGTTCCTTAAGGACCCTCGGGTGTAAGCCACCTGGTCCTGGTGACTTATTGGTGTTACTTTTTTCAAGACTATTCCTAAATTTTATCATCAGTTAGCCATAAGGGTGCTTCCTGTGACGTGTCGTGAGGACCAACATTGTAGTTCTGAATAATTGAGCCCCCCCCCCCCCCATTTCCTTTGTGAATACGGAGGAGAAAAATAACCAGATTACCTTCATTATTCTTTATAGGGCCAATATGATCTGACCTCTCTCTCTTACTGTTTATATACTTAAAGAATTTCTTGGATTCTTTTTACTCTCCTCAGCTATGAGTCTTTCATGTTCTACCTTAGCCGCCCTGATTGCATCCTTACATTCCTTATTGCGTATTTTATAAATATGGAAATCTGACAGAGACCCCTCAGCCTTGTATTTTTGAAGGCCTTCTCCTTTGCTTTTATGTGTGCCTTTACGTCGGAGTTAAGCCATCCTGGTCTTTTATTAGCGCTTTTAAGTTTATTTCCCGTTGGGATACACTGGCTAATACCTTTGTTTAGTGTGTTCTTGAAGCACTCCCATTTTGCCTCTGCATTCATTGTTCCTACAATTTTATCCAAACATCTTCCAGCAAGGATCGTAGTTTATGGAAGTTGGCTCTAAAAATTCAGTGTCTTTGTATTCCCCTTAGGTTTCCTATTTGTGTAATTTATACTGAAACTAATTGAACTGTGATCGCTATTTCCTAGATTACCCTTTACTTCCACATCTGTGATCAGGTCTGTGTTGTTAGTAATCAGAAGGTCTAATCCAAAGCTCTACCCATAAGGCTTCAACTTTCTCCCCAGATCCACTGGTAATGTCATCCCTCACATTTACATGTACGTCATTTTTTATATACAGGCATAACCCCCCCCCCCCTTTTTTGCCCTCCCTATCCCTGCGATATAGGGAATACCCCTGAATGTTAGCCAGCCAATCATGAGAGCTGTTGAACCAAGTCTCTAAATTCCCACAAAATCGAATTCCTCTTTGTACAGTAGCAACTCTAGTTCTCCCATCTTGTCCGCCAGACTCCTGGCATTAATGAACAAGCCATGTAGTTTTGTTCTGGATGCCTATGGTTTCCTTGCTGGGTATTCCTCGTTTGCATATAGGACTTGCTACACTACGTGTCTCGGGTTTAAATTATTTTTTATTTGGCCTACCACTACTGTCCCCAATTCTACCCCCTGAACTCTGTTCCACTCTGGCTATTTCCAAGGCCATCTTCATTCCCAGCCGGTCTGCACCTTCCCCATTTAGGTGCAGTCAATCCTTTCTATAGAGCTCGTAACAGATTGAGAAATCGGCCCAGTTCTCCAGGAAACCGAAACCCTCCTTTCTACACCAGCTGCTCAGCCACTTGTTAACTTCCCTGATCTCCCGCTGCCTCTCTAGTGTGGCTCGAGGTATCGGTAGTATTTCTGCGAATACTACCTTGGAGGTCCTAATCTTCAATTTTGCTCCTAGGTCCCTATAATCTTTTTTTTTAAGACAGTCCACCTACCTTTAACTTTGTCATGGGTGCCAACATGCACCCATGACAAACAGCAAAGGGTTAAGATAGCCCCCCCGTCAGGGTCAATATAGTGCTATACAGACCAAACACACGTGAAATCACGTTAGTCGGTCAAGCCACACATCCAGATTTGGGGATGGGGTCCCTAGGGCTGAAAGTCTAGGCAAAACAACTTGTGTAAGAACACAAAGAAGCCCATATATGGGACACTCAGGGCGTTAACTAGGAAATTTTATTGAATACCAATGATTAAAATTGCATAAACAAACCATATACCAGAGAAGCACACAGGTTAAACATGACAACGTTGTCAGTACAAAATGGGATGAGATCAGCCGGCTGTCACTCACATACTCCACCACGCAACATGCATACAATCACTGATGGGGAAAAAAAATACGGAAGGTTACAGAGTCCTGTATGGGTAATAGTTTGTCACAGTATACCCACAAATACAGGGTATGTATGCAGAAAACTTTGTGTCCCCTGAAAAAAGGCTCCTGCTGGGTGACGGTGACTGCTATTGATGAACAACCGCGTCTGCCCTGGGTTAGTGGAATCCCTGAAAAGGGAGTATAGATATTTCCGGGACGGGTCAGACGTCCTCAGTCAGTCATATCGTCAGCTGAAGCTGGTGGAGAAAATTGCCATCAAACAATGGGGCCAGAGCTGCATGTGACTGTCAGTGGTGCTCAACACACTGCACTCCAATCAATAAACTGCCATCCGTGAAACCTGATGAGGACCAGGAGGGCTCCTGGGTGGGCACTAGTGCGGTGCCGACCCCACGCTAGCATAGGAACCATCCAGTGCCATGAGATGGTGGTGGCTGTAATAATGAATGACCAAGTTAGGACGGGAGCTGGCTCACGTTGGCGGAGGTACGTAGCAGCCGAGAGAGGCAGTGAGAGTCTATGATGAGTGTGCGTGTGTGCAGTGGTTGGAGCTGAAGCGGCCCCTGCGTTTGCTCACCCGTCTTCGCCGGCTTGTCGGCAATGTCCAAAAAGCGGATGATAAGATGGCTAAGGAGTCCATAAAGGGACCATGGATGGCCCGGCGTATCGCCGATATTGCTGATCCAACGTGCAGGGCTGTGGGAGTAGCCGCAGCAGTCACATGACAGGTACCGGGAGCCAAAATCACACAGGGTGGTGGGCGTGAGCAGCTGAGACATCCCGAAGGAGTTGAATGACGTGAACGCTGACGTGTTTCGTCCACCAATCGTGGACTTTTTCAAAGCAAGGGCGGGACTGGAGGCAAAGTGGTATATATACGGTTTGGACGATTATCTAGTACCTTAATTTGACCACAAGATGTCCTCAACACTCACTCGCCACACTAATCATTCAAAGAGAAGTAGCAGTGGATTGGTTTTGACTGCAGCAGCAAATTTAATCGGCTAAAAACCCAGAAATCTATAGTTTTATGCGGAGCTGAAGAGGGTATATATCACATCAAAAAGAAAAATGCTCAAAGAAAAAGAGGTCAATCTACTAAGAAGGGGATGAATGGCCATAATGAGTAACACGTGAGATCAGAGAGACGAAACAAGGGGGAGATCTTGGGCTCGTGTTGCAGTGTGTGTACCAAATGGGTACCTGTGTGGTATACTGCAAAAGGTCATCATACCTCCACTGTCAGGCCATACTACGGATGGATATGGACCCACTAAACTAAGGCTGAGCTTTCAGCCGAGCCAATATCAACATGTAGGGGTCAAGCCTCCATAAAAACTGAGAGGTTACATTCTGTATTTAAGCCTCCCGGTGCCATGGAGTCCAGGAGAAAAATAAACATCTTCTCCTTTTGCAACAGCATGGTGTCAAAGTCCCCCCTCCTCAGAGGAAGATTCAGAGCATAGATGCCCTTCACAGTTAAGCCATCTGGTCTACCTCCATGATATTGTTTAAAATGATTGGCCAGGGGTTTATCGTCATGCACCCATGACAGCCGGGTATTCCCCAGCCCCTACCAGAAACCTGTCCACCCGATCCGTGATGTTCCGAACCCGAGCGCCCGGTAAACAGCATACAGTTCGGTGCTTCAGGTCTTTGTGACAGATTGCCTCTGTATTTTGAGTCCCCTACCACCACAATCTGTCTTTCCTTTCCCCTGGCTTCACCCCCACCCTCGCTGGAGGAGTAATTCCCTTGGCTGCTAGGGGTGCCACTCTGCTCCAGCGATGCTGATTTCTGACTGGCTTCTGCAATATCACACAATAGGGTGTACCTATTGGGATGCTCCAGCCCAGGATCAGCCTCTCTATTTCCCTTCTACCCTTCCTAACGGTCACCCAACTACTCTGTTCTGGCGCCTGCACCTCTATGTCTCCACCTGCCTCTGTGCTGGCCCCTGCCGGCACCTGCAGAGTACGATCCCAACTCTACTTAAGTATGGAGAGTGGTCTCAGTGTTGATAGTTGCTTCCTTGGATTTAGAACCTGGGCTTGCAGGGAAACAACGATCTTACATTTTGTACAGCAGTATTCACCCTCGATCGCATGATCAAGGAACGCATACATACGACAAGATGTACACAGTCGCTTCTTCACACCCGCCGGGCATCGTACCTATTGATTTAGTGGTGACTGGGAATTATGCTCTATCCAATTAACTAACCGCTGGCTGCCTGCCTCTAATACTCACAGTACACGTGTCCTCACAGCACTCGGGTACTCAAACACCCAGGTACTCACACAACTCTGTCAGTCAGTTTTTATTGTATGTCTCTGTGTCACTCTGCACTGCCTCCCCTTGTAATTTGAAACTTGCAGGAATCAGTCAGTCCCCTTCGGTCCTGCCGCCTCTCCAGTCAGTCACACTCTCCCTCCAGTCTGCAGATGCACTCACCTGCCTCTCCCGGTCAGTCCTGTACACTCAACCATGCTACCACACCTTCTCACCAATTCCAAATTTGCGCCAAAAATAAAGCTCTACAACAGCACCACCTAGAGCCCCTGAGACAGCGCCAATTGAACATGGCTGTTGGTTGTATGCTTGTTAAAAGGACAAGACCACCTATTATTATTTAGGGTGTAACATGTTCTTGTTTGGCTCCTCACCCCCTCAGTGTGACAGCAGGAAGGGGGGTTCTCCCTGCACCCACGGTCAGATTTTGAAAACAGTGTGGCTGTGCGGGGCTCTGCCTGTACAACCGTGCCATTCAATTCACAGGAATCTGTAAATGAAAAAACTACATAGCACATTCACCGCAGCAGTTGGACTTGTAGTTTGAATAAACTGCAGGCATGCTAATCAGCATGCTCGTTGTTCATTGTACGGACAACAGAGCTGCAGGCAGTGTGTGCAAGAGCCTGACATTACACCCACAATCTATTCATTGTGGATGCAATAGTTTTTCAGGCTTTTAAAAAAATAATAGATGCACATTTTTTATCTGCATTT
Source organism: Glandirana rugosa (assembly GCA_018402905.1). Classification (NCBI taxonomy): domain Eukaryota; kingdom Metazoa; phylum Chordata; class Amphibia; order Anura; family Ranidae; genus Glandirana; species Glandirana rugosa. The sequence continues at coordinate 166,618 of BLSH010516567.1, read as the reverse complement.
ATTATTTTTTTAACTAAAAAAGTTTAGTCTTTCAGGCGGATCACTGGAGCACCCACAGTGTACACAGACGATCAATAAATTTTCTTTTTAAAAAAAAAAAGGTAAAAAATCTCCATGGCACCATCAGAAAGACTAAAATCCTATAGGTTGTTTAAAGGCTTCATGGTGTATTGTTTTAAATACCAGTTGTAGTAGGAAGGTTTGTTCTTTTATTTAAAAAAAAAAAAAAAATTTTTTAACTATCTTGAGTAATGACAAAGACATTGTCAAATCAGTGTGGGTCCGTAGCATTACTGTAAAAACTGCCCTAGTTCATAGGGAGGATACAGGTGTGGGAGTGCTTTTGACAGGTGGCTGGAAGGCATTATGTTGCCTCCTGTTTTAACAAGCACAGCTCAGTGTACTTTTTAGCAGGGTGCCTGTGCTAGGATGACTGAACTCCTGTGCATGTACAAGAGTGGCGCCACCCCACGTTGGCAATGAAGATGGCCAAAGACTGCCACCTGGAAGTAGATGGAGAGAAGGTGCTGGTGATGGACCTTGCACACTGGTAGAGCTAATGTAAGTATTGCAGATTTTAGTTCCACTAAATGAATAAAAACAGACCATTGTTAGCACCCCTGTTAGGCTGCATTCTCACCTGGACGTAGCGCTTTCAGGCAGAAATACAAGCTTTTTTTACAGCGATTTTGCCACGGTTTTTACAGGTCAAAGGGTCACCAATGTAAAAAAGTAGGAAAACACCCAAATCAAGCTACAAAAATACCTCCAGAACTTTTTTGAGCTTCAGGCGTTTTGAGTGGAGATGTGAACGGACTCCATAGAGAATCCCTAAAGGGTTTTGTAGCTTCAGGCTTTCAAGCTACAAAACTCAGGTGTGAATGGGGCCTTAGTGTTAAATGGTTTGTCTCAACTCTCTAACTGCCAATTTTGCAAGACCAGCTTGGGCTGTAAAAGGAAGTCGAAAAGAAAACGTGTGCAACTAAAACCTCTGTTTTAACGCAAACTGTTAGACAGTAACAATTTGGTTGTGTTGCAGGCTAGCTGGTAAGTGTGCTAGGAAATTTTATATTGTTTGTAATGTGCAAAGCCCCTTCCATGTGCACCTTACTGGAAAAACTAAAAACAGATTAAGGTGGTTGTCACTTATCTGTACAGCTTGTCAGCTAAATTTGACGCAGGGACACATCGAATATCTTAAGCTGTCATGGTGCTTTTGCTGGGTGTTCAATGTGTACCTGTGCCTTTAAGGAGTGGTCTCCCACTGGGCTAACCTGCCCTTGATTTATCCACTGCTATATGTGTTCCTGTTTGGAAGACTCTCAAAAACTATTTAGGGTTAGGACCACAGTATACAAAAGGAGCCTTGGTGAGGCACTGTAGCTTTCACATATATTTTCAAATGTGTGCAACTAAATCCACTGTTTTATTGCAAACTAATAGACAGGGCCACTTTGGTTTTGTTGCAGGCTAGCTGGAAAGCATGCTGGGAAATTTTCTGTTTGTAATGAGCCAAGATAATCATTGCAGACTTAAGTGCCTCTTTAAATTAATAAAAGAAGACCATTGTTAGCACCTTTGTCAGTGTTAAATGGTTTGTCTCAACCCTCTGACAATTTTGCAAGACAGCTTGGGTTGTAAAAGAAAGTTAAAATACAGCAGACTTACTGGCAAGAACTCCAGGTAAATAAAAAAATGGGCACACTGCATCCTAGATTATAATTTTTTTTTTTTTGGCTGCATAGATCCACGTTATACTGTACAGTTACTCCCTGCTATAAAAATACACCACTTACCCAAGTTTCTTAACATATTCAAGGTATCCAATTAAAATCTCATGGTAGACCGCTGTCCTCAAGCACTTAGGTTGAAAAAAGTGTACACTATCCAGGTAAGAGATGTATACACGCCTAGGAGGTGGGAATAATAGAATATAGTCATATGAAATTGAGATAAGTTATGTGAAATGAGGATAATGATAAACTGTATGCCTACCTCTGGTTGGGTGGTGGGCAGTCCGACCCATACTCCTGTACATGCATGCCAAAAAAGCACAACTCAACACCATCTACCTCTTCAAAAGCAAAAAGGGCCTTTGTACGGTAAGGGAAAGACTCTGCCATTTCCCCTGTATCCACAAACCTGAAATCAACAAGTAAAAGGGAAAACAGAATGCCATTTTTTTTAATGCAAAAGATTAAAAACGGAACCAAGGAAACACAGATAATTTAAATTCAAATAAAATACAGCATCCAAAGTTTTTGAAAATAAATTGCCTTTGAGAACTGAATGTTATACAACTTTTCTGTAAAATGGGAAAAAAAAAAAAATACTAGTAAATTCCCAAAACAGACTTGCTTTCAATTTTATGTAAGCGACAAAAGGGGAACAAAACAAAAAACGTTTTTTTTTAAATTTCACATGAATTATGCAAATGAGGTGACAAGGCCTTACGTAGCCCCTTTTCTTGCTACAAAACAAAGCCTTCTCGAAAAAGCATTTTTATTTTCCTCTGTTGCCATTAGAGATCTTTTGAGGTCTCATTTCCTGCCTAGTAAACTTGTAGTAACCAGTGCAGTAATTCAGGAGAAATCTCTCCAATGGAACCACTGATAAAAAACAATGGTTCTAACTAGTCTCCACTTTATCTAAAACTAAAAAAGGTTTCTGGCTGCACATACACTCTAAAGCTAATTGAAAAAGAAGAGTACACAAATTAACAATGAAACAAGATACAAGGAACTCTTAATGAAATAAACAAAAAAAAAAACGCTAATAAATTACATACGCACATGGAGGAACCTCATATTTGCCTTCCAGCAGGACCAGGACCTTATATACACAAACACAGATTTAAAAAAAAAAAAAAAAAAAAAAAAAAAAAAAAAAAAGAGAGAACCCAAATGTGTCTAGGATCAAGCAAAGCCCAGGTCAAATCCAAAGTTTGTGATAAGGCTTAAAAGTATGGGATTTAAAAAAATTCACCTAGATGGCTGCAGAATGGATCCAATGTGGCAGCAGTCTTCCGCTGGCTCCAAGACCGAGAACTGAGCAATCAGATGACCGCTGATTGCCTAGTTCTCGGTCTTCACTGAGCAGAGAACAGGGACTGCAAGTCATCACCTCTCTGCTCTGCCCCTCCAGTGCTCACTGGAGTGCAGGGTTGTGGAAGGGGCAGGAGCAGCTGGCTCGGCCTCAACTAAGCACCGAGAGGCCGAGCCAGCTGCCAGTCAGGCATCTGGACGAATCCTGACATTGTGGGGATCCCTGGAAAACCATAGAAAAAGATTTTTTATATAAAAAAAGGTGGTCATTGCCAAGGTTTTGAAATGCTAGTTGCCTGGATGTATCTGGCCTCAATGCTTTACTTACTTGGCTTTCATGCCAGGTTTCACTTCCACGGTTTTGTCAGAGGCATGGACAACACGCACAGAAACTTCTCCAGCCTCAGGATTAGCCTGTCTTCTTAGAAAATCATTGACACGATTCTCCAAAAATGTACCTAATCTTGTAGTAGGAAGTCCTGTTGAAAAAGTTTAATAGCTTAAATTAGTATATTTTAATATTTAAGGATTGATTCAACTAATAATGCAAAAGCACTTACGTTTTGCTGAAAACTTGTTCTCTTTTCTGGCTCGGCCATTTTTCTTCAGGCAACGATCACAAACAAAGCTACAGTTAAACAAAAAACAGTCAGTTTAGAGAAACAGAAATGGGTCAAACATCTGTATATTTACCTATATCTTGCACAGAAAGATTTTTTAATGACTGCCAAAAAAATAAATGTATTTTTTGTTCTCTCAATGTAAAGTATCCTAAGCTCGAAATCATATTTTTGTGCTTGTTGTAAAATCGGAATCCTTTCATGTTCTACTGCCACCTATAGGTGGATTGGACACTGAAAAAAAAAAAAAAAAATTGCAGTCCAAGATAACCCCTTCAGCTACCAGCATGCCTCAATCAGTAGCAAAGCAATACTGAGAACATGATCATAAAAACACAAAGGGTTGGGAACTGCATTCCTCAATGGACTCAATTATTTTACGGAGCACAAAAAAAAACACAAATTCTAACAGGCCTAAAAAAAGGACAAAGAAAACTTGGGACTGCCTGCAGCTCAAAGACCTAAAGGACCATTTGCTCAAATATGGCAACATAGGAGTATTACCTCTTACTTCCTGTCAAAAACTGTGTTTTATTATTTGTACAAGACACATGGAAGTTTATTCTTAGAATATTAGGGTGTCCAAAAGCAATTCCATGAGGGGCAAGCAAGAAACAATAGCAAATTGGCCCAACCGGAACAATCCTCTGAATAGAACAAGAAGAGGAGGAATAACGGTAAAAGCCCTCATAGGGTACACTGCATGACTTTCCACCCAAGGTCTGCATCTACAGAGGCCTGAACATTCACCTGTTAAAACTTTGCGAATGTACGAGCAGAAGACCAGGTGGCTGCCAAACAGACTTGGGTAAAAATGGCCTGATGTTGAAAAGCCCATGAGGCACCGACACTTCAGGGGGAGTAACCCTTCACATGAAAAGAGGAGAACCCTTCCTTTGAGGTCATATGCCTGAATAACTTGTCAAATTCACCTAGCAACTGTATATCTACAGTCAACCTGTTCTTTCTGGCAGCCTTCAGGCAACACAAACAAGATTGACAAACCAAGGCAGCGACTGCAAGACTCGCACATCCCTAAAAGGACCAGGCAGTGGAGAGCAATCTCTTTAGGATGACCTGATTTAAATGAAACGCGGCAGTAAGGAGTTTCATGGTCTCAAAACAACCTTGTCCTTGGGAAGTACAAGAGAAGGTTCCTTAGAGAACAAAGCTGCTGGCTCAAACACCCTCCTAATCAAAGTGACAGCCATGAGAATGGCAACCTTGTGTGATAAGAAAAGGACAGAAATATTCTGAATAGGTTCAAATGGTGGCCTTTGAAGAATTGACAACACTAGATTAAGGTCCTATGGCATTAGTGAGGAGCGCACTAATAAAACAATGTGAGCCACTCCTTGCACAAATGCTCTTACCAAGAAGTGGAAAGCTAGCAGTCAATGAACGAGAACTGCCAATGAAGAAACTTGGCATTTATTAGTCCTCAGTGCTAAGGACTTGTCCAGTCCTGACTGAAGGAATGTTAAGACCTAAAGCATTTCCTAGAATAAAGATTTCCCTTCTTTCTCCAAGCAAAGTATGCTTTTCACATGTGGTGGTATGAACGTTTTCTTGTCTTCAGTGAAATGGGATTCATTGAGTTTGCAAGATCCCTGTCCTTCAGCAGCCAAGCCATCAAAACCAGCGACCAGGAAACCGTTTAGAAAATGGGACCTTGAAAAAGCCAGTAGGGACAGTCCGGTAGAGCCCACAGACCATCTGCTAGGAGTCTATGTGTTCCATGTGAGTTCCATACCCTCCTAGGCCAGTTCATTGCAATGAGAATCACTGGAATGCCTTCCCTCTCTATTCTCTGAAGCAGATGAGGAAGGAGCTTGAGGGGGTCATAATATCAGGTTGTATGAATTCCGAAGAAGTGACTAGGGCATCTACCGGTACTTTGAAGGCCTGAAGACCCCTTAACTTGGCAATAAACCTGCCCAGATTGCGGCTGAGTCTGGACACAGTTGGATACAAGTCTGGTGTCCCCCACTGAAGACAAAGTTAGAGAAAAACCTTTGAAGTGCCCAAGTATTGTTGGATTAGATCCTGACTGGCAGTCCCCAAAACGGGGTGGTGGGGGCGCTGAATTGCCCTGAGCTCCAGAACATTGATCAGCATCCAAGCTTCCTCTGAGGGCCATGTCCCTTAAAAATGGACAGGAGTCGAGTCATGGACTCCTTCCCAGCCTACAGGCTATCATCGGTCATCAGTACTTTCCACAGCATGAGGAAGACTCATGACACAGCCATGTCCAGGATGAAGCCCAGATATTCCAAGTGGTGCAATGGTTGTACACTGGCCCTGAGACCAACTCTTCATTGATCCCACAGGAACAGATTATCCAAATACCCCAAGATTCGAAATCCCGCTGGTTCACAGAAGAGCACATACCAGCTGAGGCCAGCAGTGTCCTAAATACACGCAGTGCTGTGGCCAAACCAAAAATGTCCCCCCACCACAAAAGCACAGGTAACGCAAATATAGGGATGTAGAGGTACACACCCTTGATGTTCACTGGAGGATAGGATAATCATCGATGAACAGAAGCAACCACTGACCGTACAGATTCTATTAAAGCTTGTTCAAGCGCTTCAAGTCCAGAATTGGCTACAGAACGCAGTTTGGCTTGGGCACTGAACAGGTTGGATTAGTAACTGTGAAACCTGTGAAAGGACAATGACCCATTCAGAGTAGAACTTGTCCGCAGCAATGCTTTTATTTCAGGTGCAATAGGAATGTTTGATGTCATGGAGCGTGGAGGAGGCAAGATGTGAAACTCCAGCCTGTAGTCTCTGGACATAACAATTTCAACCCAGACACCGGAGACATGTCCGGTCCATATGGGCGTAGGCGGCCACCAAAATGTGCGCCCCTCCCCTGCGCGGCCCCCAACACTGGCAAAAGTGGGTGTGCCCCTTCATTTGGAAGAAGATTTGTTGTCCATTTTGGCAGGCTTGGGGCTTCAGGACTATTTCCTAAAGGAAGTTTTCTTTTTCACCTCCGTTCCGAAAAGAATGAAGTGAACTCTTCTTGGCTCCAAGCCTCTGCTCCGAAGACTTCTGCTGCTTCTTTAGACATAGGAGAGTGCTCTTTCCGCCAGTGATTTTTTTTTTTTTTAGATAAATACATCTAGCTCAAAAAGGCGTTCACCCTCAAAAGGCATACGTTCTAACTACTTCTTGCAGGGTGCACTGACCTATGCCCCAGGCGAGAGAGTTGCTTGATAGAATCTCCCAAACAATTCACACAGAAGCACAATGCTGCTGGGAAAAGCTCCATATGCTGCATAGCCAATGAACTGGACCTAAGAGTTCTTTCATCATGCCTTGAATAGGAGGATGTAATGGAAAGTCCTTGGCTGGTTTGGGCACTTTCAAGGACCCCAACCCTGATACCTCAGGTCCAGAAGGTTCCAGTAGCAACAATTTAAAGTTTTTACAGATCACTTCTGTGAAAAGGATCACTGTGGAATGTTGAGACAGACACATTAGAGGTCCTGGGCCTCTTTTTCAGAGGATTTGTCTGCTGCAGAAACGGCTTCTTTCGACCCTTCCTTCATCCTCCACTTCCTCCTGGAGATCTACACTACTTACAGTTATCCCTCCTTACAGATGTCTGCTAACTGCTTCAACACTGGAAAAAGCAGCTGAGAACACCTCCTTGGACATGAAGGTCCTTGAGGTCAGAGTCCCTGTACAAGTTCGTAAGAAACCAAATGTTGCACAAAAGGCAGAGCCAGTTTGCGGAAAGAAGGCCATCTCCAGAAAGAAGGGTTTTAGTATAGCGGATTCTGATCTTCCTAAAGTTAGAGCCGCCATGCCTGCATGGCCCACAAGGGGGCGCAATACTCTCAACCGCAAGCAATAGCACAATGGGCGTGTGGGGAGCCTCCCAGCGTCCCATTCACCTGAAGGCTTCAGAATCCCTGGTCATACCATAGTCTGTGCTGTAGGAGTTCTGCAGTACATTGCCCTGCTCGGCTGGTGTTCTGTGCAGTCTCCCAGCCATGCCAATGCATTAGCACAGGTGGGCAAGCCACTCTTGAACAGTGGTGCTGCCGAGTTGTGGTTGCGCAATAGGGAGTCATCTGTGACTGCTCATTGGGACCAGACAAGACAATGGGAGAAATCGCCACCCTCTCTGAAACTAAACCGGGTGGTGTACACCCTGTATTGGCAACAGGATGTCTACAGTGCCTTCTAGTGGCACAACCATTTGTCAACTACCCAGAGGCAGAGCGCAACCGCCCCCAAGGCCATTTTTAATGACAGAAAATAACACACGCAATGTGCCCTCACAACTGGAAAACATGATGCAGCCATACACACAGCCACTACACGCATCTATAATTAGCTCTAATGCGATGAAGTAGAAACTTTCAAATGTGTTGCCTTATTAGTTTTCCATATCTTCATTTTTCACTATTTGGCAAAGGTTTGGGAATTAAATCTTGGTTCTGTTTGTAATGTATTAACTAGATACAATTACATCTTTTATAGTCAACAAAAATTTGGAGAGTGTATCGTTTGTGCATTTTTACGAAAAATAAAAAATTTAAAATCATTTGTACACATATGGAAAACAGAATTGGACTACTAGAGTTTAATATAGTTGGACTTTCGCTTTTTGAAATATATGGGTTGGGATTTAGTATTCAAATGAATCTGCTCATTTGAAAAGCAGCTTGTCAATTATTCTGTATACTAAACACATCTTGAATTTAAACTAAACTGGTTTTAAGACAGCATATACACAAAAACAAAAAGTTTACCCAGTTGGCCAGATTGTCTCATTATGAAGAACACAAATTTGGTGCATTTTCCGACCACAGTCTAAGCAGTCCACAAACCTAAAATAAAATGCAGCATCACAAATTAATATTTATGTTTAACATATGTAGCATTATAATCTATGAGTATGAAATGGGATTCTAAGGGGCTTTGGAGCCAGAATGAGGTTATAAAAGGAAGAGAAAAATACAAAAAACAAAAACAAAAACAAAAAAAAAAAAACCCCACAACTTATGAGAAGACTATATATATACAAACATAAAAATACTTAAAAGCAACAAAATCTTGTAGTGATTACATACTGTTCTGGTTCCAGAGTGTCATTTTTCTGTTTGGAAAATTGTTCTTTGTTGATGGTACTAAAGTGAATGAAAAGCAAACAAAAAAAAAATAATCAGAAAAAACTTACTGTAAAGAGCATACAGAAAAATTACATATGTATAAATGAATCTGCAGAAAACGTACTGGTACACAGAAAAATGACATGTATAAATGAATCTGCGCTTGCAATAAGCAACCTCCAGAGCTGGTAACACTGTACTTTGATACCCAGTACTAATAAGGCCTCATACACACGGACATTTTTACAGCAAAGTTTTTGAGCTTTTTTTTTTACAACTTAAAAACGCCTTTCTGTGTTATTCAATGGCCTCATACATGCGCATGCACGCACGCACACGTTTTAGACCTGTAAGTGGCAGATGTTTTTAAGCTCCAAAAGACCCCACGACCAGCGAGTTCTGAGGCTCCAGCCGTTTTAACGCCGACACTGGGAAAAGATCTAAAACTCATCTCGCTGCCTCTATTCAAAATCAATGGTTCCCTATCACGATCCAACTTGCAGTGCGACTTGTGTGCTGAGGGATCTTAAAGGGGAACACCCCCGCCAAAATGGAAAAAAAAAAAAAAATTGTGTGGGGTTCCCCCCCAGAGATACCAGACCCTTCGGCGTGGTATGGATTTTAAAAGGAACACCCACGCCAAAACAAATGGCATGGGGACCCCCCCCCCAAAATCCATACCAGACCCTTATCCGAGCACGCAGCCCAGCAGGTCAGGAGGGGGTAGCCCCCCTCCTGGACCATACCAGGCCACATGCCCTCAACATGGGGGGATGGGTGCTTTGGGGGCAGGGAGGGCCATCTTCGACAACCCTGCCTGGTGGTTGTCGGGGTCTGTGGGCAGGGGCTTGATGAAATCTGGGAGCCCCCCTTTAACATGGGGGCCCCCAGAACTCCGGCACCCCCATCCTATGTGAATGAGTATGGGGTACTTTGTACTTGCAATGGTTTAGGAGATATACAATGTACTGCTGTTGCCAACGCCATTCGGCACATGCGCAGTGAAGAAATGGCCTGCTGTGCCGTTTCCTCGCTTCGTTCGTGCCATGACTGGCGGCTCCCGCCAGTCACAGAGCCGGAGTCGTGGCCCCGGAAGAAAGAGGGGCTGAAGATGGACGCTGCCTGCAAAGGGGACATCAAAGGCTTCGCTTGCAGGTAAGAGACACATAATGGGCTACTATGCATTATGCTTTTACATTGAAGGGGAATATAGAGGAAGTAAGCCCCAACAGGGATTACTTACTCTTTAAACATCAGCTACATATGTGTTAATATAGTATATGTGAATCCAGACATCCCCCCCCCCCCCCCCAAATACAGAAAACAGTTATTTACTACAGTTCTCTTTCCAAAGTCGAAAGAAACGCTCTTTGCTTATGCTGGCCATACATGGATTGAATTTTGTCATCCTGCTGAATCAGCTGAAATTTAAATTGTAGGTTCCCTGCATATCTACTAATTGTACGAGCAACACTTCTTTTTTTCAGATCCTTAGAGTTCTTTGCCATAAGGTGCCATGTTGAACTTCCAGTAACCAGCATGAGAGAGTGAGAGCGATAAAACCAAATGTAACACACCTGCTCCCCATTCACGCCTGAGACCTTGTAACACTAACAAGCCACATGACACCGGGGAGGGAAAATGGCTACTTGGGCCCAATTTGGATACTTTCATTTAGGGGTACTCATTTTTGTTGCCAGCTGTTTAGACATTAATGGCTGTGTGTTGAGTTATTTTGAGGGGACAGCAAATTTACACTGTTATACAAGCTGTACACTCACTACTTTACATTGTAGCAAAGTGTCATTTCTTCAGTGTTGTCACATGAAAAGATATGATAAAATATTTATAAAAATGCGAGGGGTGTACTCAGTTTTGTGAGATAATGTATATACGCAGGGACTGTTCTAGTATTCTCACAGCCACGGGTGCCAGCTGTCAGAATACAATAACTGGCACCACAGATTCGTCAAGCAGGGCTGATCAAGAGGAGTATTAACGTTTATGGTCAGCTGCAGTCTTTAGTTTGATTGTAGCCCCCCTACTTTTTCTTTAACATTAACTTTAATCATCAGTTTTACACTAGCCCTTAGCACTAGTGTCGTATCACCTTCTCACTGCCCGTTTTAACCCTTTGAAACCCACACTAGCGCACTGTAACTGCACGCGTTTCACAAGGTTGTGGAAGCCCCTTTCAGTTGAATGAGTCTTGTTCAGGGGGCAACACTGCTTTCTGAATGCAACAGTGGAGACAATTTTTCTGCGCTGCCATATCATATCACACACCCCTCCACTGCATTTGCAACTCAAGGGGGAGTGGTCGAGGGCGCAGTAAAACCTCAGGGCTTTACCCCCCCCCCGAACTGCTTAGACACCACGGTCAATAACATAAGACTGTCGACCGTGGGCACCGACACTCTT
>BLSH010516567.1:109078-155357 GCA_018402905.1 Glandirana rugosa | reverse complement strand
TGACCCCCCCCCCCCCCCCCCGCACTGGAATCTCTCACCCATGCGATCAGATTCATTCATGTCCGAATCCACTGCGATCTGTGAACCAATCGGGGGGTGTCATTAAAATTGTATTGACACTCAGCGGTTCGCAGAGGTCAGTGTGAACCGCCTGCGGGAGAGATGTGATGCGGAAAACGGGCGCTGGTTCCCACATCGCACAAGTGTGAACCCAGGCTGAATGTGAACTTTAATTATTTCAAACAATTCTACTGGGTGGGTTTTATTGGCATTTTTGTTTCTGTTCCACAGAAAAGCTGTTTACAATACTCAAGCTGGAAAACATGCTGGATTTTCCAATAAGATAGTTTAGTGGTACCTTTTTATGATCTGAATGTAATATAGATCTATATGAGGACAGTAGAGGAGTATGTTTTCTGTGGCTCATTAACAGGATATTAAATTACACTTTCTATTAGCATGGCATTACAGCAGTAGTAAACTGCTTCATTAAAGTATACGTTTACCTTTTGTACCATGTTACACCCAGACAAGCCCCCGCACCCCACCCCCTGCTCTGACAGCTAAACAGGAATCTTCTCAGTCAAAAAAAAAAAAAAAAACGAAAAAAAGAGCTCTGCCTGGCCCTGTCACTCATTTAGTGTCCTGTGAATGGAAAACTACAAGGTACGACAGCCTTTGAGGCTGTCGGCTTGTAGTTTTCAATGAACTACGATGGCGCTGTGAGCACTGTGGTAGTTAATTCACTCTTCCTTTGAAAATGTATCAGCTTCCTTGTACGAGCAAGCCACTACGCTGAGAGATTTGCAGGTGTCCTGCATGATACTTGTGATCTGCTGTCCTGTGCAATGTTTTACAGTCTCCTCCAACAAAGAATGTCAATTTTTTTTATCTTGGGAAAAAAAAATGTGCATTTATTAAAGTGAACTTATCCTTTGAAATAAAAAGTGGGCCCCTGGGCAGTGTAAGCCATAATGTGCTAGCATTCGTGGCAAACTAGCACATGACAGATTTGCCTTTAAACTAAGCCCTCCAGGGTCATTGCTGTCGGCGTTTCCGTCTTCACCCTGTCTTCCTTGTGGTTTTGCAGGCTCCAGCTGGCCTAGTGGCCGGGTCGCGTTGACATCACTCCAGCACATGCACATGGGCATCACGGCACCTCGCTCTGGATTTACAGCACCGGCTGCTTCAAGAGTGAATATCTCCTAAACACCGCAAGTTTAGGAGATATTTACTGTACCTACAGGTAAGCCTTATTATAGGCTTACCTGTGGGTACAAGTTAAATAACAGCGTTTACTACCACTTTAAATCACTGAGGGAAATCAGCAGACTAGTGCTCCACCTGCTGGATACATATAGTAAATATTACAATTTATATGCAACATCCAATATTGTATATAGCTGACTAAAAATATACAATATAATGTTGTTAGTCCTAACAAAAACATATTCAAAAACACTATGTTCCTTTAATGAACAATTTACTGAAACAAAAGATGTCCATAAAAAAAACCCTAGTAAAATACAGCAGCCATTTACAAAGCAAATATAACCAAATCAAGGAAAGAAAACACCTCAAATGACACGACAAAGAATCCACAGAGGTTAACTATTTAAACACAGGCACAGGATATATGCTACTGCATAACAAATGTAATACATAAAATGATACTTACGTCTGTGGCTGTGTTGGGTCATCACCAAGAGATACACTCTCCCCTTGGATCTCATTGAAGCACTTTTCACAGAAGTGGTACCTATCGGCAAGAAGGCCATATTTGGGTGAACTGTTTGTTCATGCAACCACAGTCGAACCACGTGAAACGGGAAGTCATCAGAGGACGTTGCAGGAGAGACACAGGGTTTGCGCAGGTGGTCATCAAGCCAAGTCACATGCCAGGGTAATTTTGATTTTTTTTTAAGTCGCGAGTTTTGTTTGAAATTCACGGCAATCAAAGTCACCACAGTAAGGATAGGGAAGGGTAAGAAATATACATATAACAGAGAAAGAAGCAGGGGGGAGGGGGAGGGGCATGACAAACAGAAGCACGACAAAACAACACAAAGCAGAAAGCCAATGCAAAGCACAGATTAGCAAAGGATTCTTTTGAAATGGGATTACAAGCAGCAAAATCACAGCAAATAAAAGGAAAGATTTAACAAAACTAATTAACCCACAAGGTTCAGGAAGAGGCATAGTTTGTCTTCTTGCTCCGCTTAGAGAGGACTCTACTTTCTACTTAAAAAGTCACTGAAAATGTGAGCTTTAAAAATACGTATACATTAACCATCTATATAGAAGTAAAACGTAAAAATCATTTAATGCAATGAGAAGCCTATTACTTTGAAATGCAGTGCAAGAGTACATTAGAGAAAGCCAAGGTATAGAAAAAAGGCTTAATGATCAAGTTTGTTATGTTTGAATTTAAGTCAAGTTGGTTTGGTGAATTAAAGACTTTACAAGGAGGACATAAAATAAAGAAATCAGTATGCTACCTATTCATACTGGTAAATAACAGAGGTCAACTCCCCAGCCTTGCCCAAACAATTTGGAATATTGCCTACAACTATTGCGTTAAAATCACTCTAGAGACTATTTTATTTTCTTCTTTCTTTTGAAACAAGCTTCTTGTGAAATAAAAGGCTTACATTTTTTTATCTGGCAGTTTACTAAAGATAACTTGATACCGTTGGTCAAAGCAGGTCCCCAAATAACAGCGGAGTAAGACGCAAATCAAAGTACAATTTTATCATGACAAATGAAGAAATCATTCTATGAGGCTAGCAATGTTGCAGTGCCAAAGCAGGGCTGCTTGAAAAGACACCATGCTGTGAAAAGCCACAAAATCCTTACACACACACACACACACACACACACACACACACACACACACACACACACACACACACACACACACACACACACACACACACACACACACACACACACACACACACACGAAAATACAAAACTTAAACATATTGATAAAAAGCAGATAATGCACATAATTATTTGCATTTTTAAACACTGAATGGAATCTGACACTCAAATCTACAAAAGTATGCAATGTCAACTGCTCACTGTAACAAACTATTACATTAATATTTATTTGGGCTAAAGTTCCTACATAAAATATTTAGCCACTTGGAAGTTTTTATGTTGTATTGCCACAGAACATCAAATAAATCTGAATAGCCCTTTTCTAGCCCAGCAAAAATACTCTATTGCCATGGGACTCTGTTCTGGCCATTCTAAGACATTAGCAATGTTACTTAAATCCAATCTGGTGTAGTTTTGCCTTGTTTGTCAATCCCCCAAGCCTCAGATTTCTACCAGATTGCATCAGGTTTTTATACAGGATATTTCTGTATTTTGTTCTATTCTTTCGATCCACGAAAACCTTCTAGAACCTGCTGCGGAGAGGCATTCCCACAGCATGATGCTAACCACCTTCAGTGGGGTCTGTGTGTATGTGCTGTTCTGCAGTGTTTGGCTTATGATGAACAATGATCTTTAGCTTGAAGGTCACAAAGCTTAATTTTTTTTATACTATCAGACCATGCAATCGTCTTTCAGCTAGATTTTTACATCTCCAACATGCAACCTAGCAAACTGTGGGTAGGAGGTCATGTGGGTTTTAGTTAACAGTGGATTTTTGTCAACCTTCCATAAAGTGGAGATTGATGAAGCCTCTGGCAACACCCGTTTGCACAGTCTCTCCAATTTCAGCCACTGAGGCTTGTCCTCGGTGGCTCGTCCAGTCTTTTGGTGGTCTCCATCACTATTCTCCTTGCACAATCACTTCCTTTTGGTGAATGACCTGTTCTTGGCAGATTTACAGGCATACACTTCCTTTTTAATGGCTGGTTTAACTGTAATCCGAGGGAAAGTCAATGACTTGGAAATTTTCTTGTACCATACCAATCCCAAGTTGTGCTTTTTTTTTTTTTAACAGCTTTTGACAGAGTTGCTTGGATTGGTTTGTCGTCGTAGTTCGGGTTGTTACAATACTAACCCACCAGAAGTTTTTCTTCCAGATAAATGTGTATTTATACTACAAACAGTTGAATACAACTATATACAGGTGATCAGGGGCGAAATGCATCAAGAGAGGGGCAAGTAGGGACATAATTTCCGCTAACTGGAATGCACGCCGAGGCAGCATACCGACCATTACCAATGCTTGAATCTTTTAACTCTTCATCGCTGAGGACTGAGTAATCGGAGGAGTGAGGAGTCCTACCTCTCCAACTATAAGGCGATATCTACATACCTATCTGATTCTTACTGTTGGCGAATGAAGGCAGGGAGCACAGCACCGTGGACACACTTAAGGAGCCATCAGCACTTGCACTTTATCTGCACTTGTGAAATATATGGTTTGTACCTACTGAGATTTGGAAGATACTTTATATTAAGGACTTCTCACTTGCACTTCATTTGCACTAATGAACAATTTGATGACAATTTTGCACTAGCATTTTATATTGGATTTATGTACGATTACTTGTACATGATGAAATTGTCACATATTGAGTTTATATTTGGGATATGATATAGAAGCAGCACATGGTTTTAATTGCAATACAATTTAGGCATGCCATATTAAAGAGTGCAGTCATTTAGGGTTTCTCTTTTATTAGAATACATTTAGCTTTGGTTCAAACTGGTGCGGGTTTGAAATCATGCTACTGCAGAAGTCTATGCAAGTCGCAATAAAATCGACAAAAAGTAGTGCAGGAACCTTTTCAGAGACACAGCAATTTGAGTGGTTACATTGCCGATGATGGGATGCGACTCATCATTCGATTTGGAACTGTCAAATCGCATGACAAATTGCACCAGTGTGAACAGAGGCTTAAATCACTTCGCAAGTATCTATTTTGACTTTGCAAAGATTAGCTTTCATTTCGACATGAATGCCCTTTCATGTTTATCAGTATGAAAAAACAAAGTTAAATTCAATATGATCTAATGTTCTATGACACTAAAACATGAAACTTCCAAGATGGTAACCTTGTATAGGACTAATTATAAACACATTCAGCTTCATATGTCCCAACACCTTGTATCAAGTTTTAAGAGACATGACTTGTGTTAGAGGTAAATATAATATTGTGCATAATCGTAATGTAGACTAGATTTTTTTTCCATTCTTAGGCCTCATGCACACTGGACGTTACAAAAACGTCAGTAGCTTTAGCTGTAGAACGCTGCAGTAAACGTGAGTTTTTTTTAGCATTCTGCAGCGTTATTGCATTAATGTTTTTATGCTTTTTCTAGCTAAACTATAATCCCACATACGCTTACGGCTCAAAAATGCTCAAACACTGAGTAGCTCCAAACCAAATAGTTTGGTTTGTTTCTTCCAGCCAGAAAACGCTGATAAAAGCCTGTTTGCGCATAGACACATAGGATAACATGCTGGGGAGTTTACTGGTGGTAGAATAAAATGCTTGAAACCAAAAACAGCAGCAGTGTGCATAAAGCCCAAATGTTATATTTTTAAAGGCCCCGGTCCAGGAAACCTAAAATTCTCCCTTGCAGTGGGACTGTGCCTGCACTGCAAGGTTTAGAATATAGTTTAGTCTAGGGCAGGGGTCTTCAAACTTTCTAAACAAAGGACCAGTTTACTATCCTTCAGACTTTAGGGGGGGGGGGGGGGTAGCCTGTGGCCAGTGGGAGCAGAAAATGACCTAGCGTCAGTTGGAGTAAACAATGTCCAATCATTGGTGCCAGTGGGCGGAAAAGTGCCCCACCACTGGTGTCAAGTGTGGAATGAATATTGCCTCGAGGGCCAGATGGAGGCAAGCAAAGGCCACATCTGGCCCCAGGGCTGCAGTTTGGAGATCACTGGTCTAGGGGACAGTAAAAAGTAGTTATAGGAGCACAAAGGAGCGGGTAAATAAATCTGCTTTTTCATTCCCCCTAGACAAAAATGAGCAGCTAGCGCTTGCTGTTTGGGTGCCGTCCCACCGCAAGGGAGGATTTTTATGCTTCCTGGAATTCAGCTTTAGGCTCCTTGCACACTGGACGTTGGAAAAAAAAAAAAAAAAAAAAAAAAAAAAAAAAAAAAAAAAAAAAAAAACACGTTCTAAAATGTCCGTAACTCTGTAGTGAGTTTTTCAGCGTTTTTGAGCATCAGCGTTTATGGTTGTGTTAAGCTTTCAGCGTTTTTTTTGTGGTCAGAACAACTCTTGAACGCGATTTTAGGTTGTTCTGACAACAGCCCATAAACTCCACTGCTGATGAACGACAAACATCCATGTGTGCATATACGTATAGGATAACAGAAGGGAGTTTATGAGGGGTTATAAAAAAAAAAACCCAAAAACGACTGTTTAGCAGGTACAATGTGCACTGAGCCTTAGAATAAATGTAAAAAAAAAGGCTAAATCGCCTTAAGGAAAGATTTAAGAACAGTTATCCTGACCCAATGGATTTCAGACCCAGAACAAGCATATGTGAAGTCTTGTTAAAGTCACAAATACCATATTTTGACAATGCCCCATATAAAAAAACAGGAAGGTGTAGTGATCAGGTGAGTGACCCTATTACAAATCAGAAATACTCGCCAGCACACCATCGTTGTCACATGTAAGCATTTATTAAATCAATCTCCAACATCTTGGTCCTGCCTTGGCCCCGAAACATTGGTTTGCAGTGTGACCGATTACGAATGACCAAATACTTCTTCTGTTACAAAAATGGTGGACTGGTGAGAAGTATTTCTGTTTTAGGTGAATCAAACTATCAGATCAGAAATTAAGCTTTTAACAGAATACAACTTTCAGAAGAATGGAGGTGCTGGCCTCATGAAGCATTAACTTATTGTAAATTTGGAAAGACAAACCAATATTAGTGCTTTTCTTTACAGAGAATGGAGGCCAAAACAGCTATTGACTAGGAGGTAGTGTAAACATAAATAGGGTGATGAGAAAACACTTAATAAACCAAATATTAAAGCACATTGTTCAGCATTTAATCATCTTAAACTATCAGGACTGGGATTCACTTGGCACAATGTAGGCCACAATTGTCAGCTCCACACAAACTCAATTTTTCATGGACTTTGATGATTTGGACTTGCCACCAGCTTCTTATATCTCTAAGCAACATCAGTGGCAAATCACTGAAATGGTAGTGCCTATTGGTTAGAACTATACATTCCACTGGTTATATGGATGCACTTACCTGTTTTGGTAACTGTAATAAGTAGCATCACGTGGAATTGTACATAACTGTTTCCCATAGCAGCATAAAGTTTGTGGCGAAAACTCAAGCTGTGAAGACAAAAAAGAAAAAGTGTACTTAACTATAAAAGTACCTTTCTGCATTTAGGTGCTGCTGCTTTCTTAGGAGTCAAAGAGATTGAAATGTGTACATCATGGGACACAGGATAAAGTAATTTAGATACAGTGCATTCATAAAGTTTCCAGACCCACTTCACTTTTTTCAATTTGGTTATGTTGCAGCCTGATACTACAGTAGTTTACGTTCATTTTTTTTCCTCATTAATCTACACTTAGTACCCCATAATGACAAAGTGAAAACAGAATTTTAGAAATGTCTTATTTATTAAAAAGGAAAAACTGAAATATCACATTGGCACAAGTATTCAGATCCTTTGCAGCAACACTTGAAATTTAGCTCAGGTGGGCAGGTCATGACTATAGCATTGTCCAAATGCTCTAAAAATGTTCTTATCCTAGAAAATGCTTATAAAATACTTTACAGGTGGTATTATACTCCGGCTAGGTTGTCATGTTTTATCCCATCATACTCTCCGCCCTATGTTACTGTGGATGTTCTCAAGAGGGCACAATGGCGCACCATTTGGTAGAAATGTCCGAAGGTATGCAGTCTATGGGTCAGAGTCTACACTCTTCTCCGCAAGCTATTTCATACTAACCTAAAGAAGGACCCGTATAAGGCTCTCCTGTGTAAGTCAATTGCAGAATTGCTTCGTCCGGAGCACCAGCTGGCGTTGAATCTCTTTACTGCAACTAAACTAACCATAGCTAGGGCCTGGAAGACGCCCACACTCAGTTTTGAGGTGGTCAAAAATCGTATGAACGATATTATGGTAAACTAAAAGCTGACAATTATACTTTAGACACCCATGACAAATTCCTTCAGGTTTGGCAGCCTTGGGTTGCCTACATCCAAGATTTGACTCTACACTCCTCATGATTTAATCACTTGCCGACCAGCCGCCATCATTTGAGTCTGTAGGGGACGCGTGCGTGCCAACGGCCACTTGCGATTGCTTCTCACAGAAGCCAGAACGGGGATCTGTTGAGGTAAACAAACAAATCTCCGTTCTGACAGGGAAGTGGAGAGGGATCTGCTTTTCCAAGTGATCTTGCTCCTCCTCCAGTCAACTACATTCCCCCCACAGTTAGAAACACCACTTAACCCCTTGATCGCCCCCTAGTGTTAACCCCTTCCCTGCCAAAGACATTTATACAGTAATCAGTGGCTATTTTTAGCTCTGATCGCTGTATTAGTCATTGGTCCCAAAAAAGTGGCAAAAGTGTCCGCTGCAATATCGCAGCCCCGCTAAAAATCGCAGATCACTGCCATTACTAGTAAAAAAAAAAAAAAAAATATGAATAAAAATGCCATAAACCTATTCCCATAGTTCGTAAATGTGATAACTTGTGCAACCCAATCAATATACGCCTATTGCGATTTTTTTTTCACCAAAAATATGTAGAATACATATCGGTCTAAACTGAGGAATAATTTTTTTTTTTGGCATATGTATTATAGCAAAAAGTAAAAAAAAGTTTTTTCTTCAAAATTAGCGCTTTGTTTATAGCGCAAAAAATAAACACCGCAGAAGTGATCAAATACCACCAAAAGAAAGCTCTATTTGGTGGGGGTGGAAGGGGGGGTGCCTCAATTTCGTTTGAGTGCAATGTCGCACGACCGTGCAATTGTCAGTTAAAGCAACGCAGCGCCATATAGCAAAAAGTGCTTTGGTCAGGTATACATCCTTCAGGGGCTGAAGTGGTTAATATATGCTTCTGCCCTCCCACTCCGCAGACTCTCTCTTCCCTTTTTTCTCCTACCCTTCTTTTCCCATACTTTGGATTGCTTTCCTTTTAGCTCATCAGGTCACTAGACATATGCCTAGGCTGGATGGTTACATTGCCAACTCCTAGCATTGCTATATAGTACATCTTTGATTCCATACTCTCCAAGGACATTTTTACCTATATTCGCTGCAGCGTCTTTCGCACTATCGAGGCTCTGGACTCTGATCTTGTTCTTCTAGATGGGATGAATGACCCTTCTTGGAATCTCCAGAACTTGAATTCATTTACTTACTCCATTAGGTTTTCTCTTTTTGTATTATATGTATAATCACAATGTGACCATCAATGTGATGAGCTGTTATGTTGGAATGAATATTAATAAAACCCTTTGTACAAGAAATTTAGCTCAGGTGCCTCTCATTCCTCTTGATCGTTGAGGAGATGTTTCTACACCTTGACTGGAGGCCACCTATGGCAAATTAAATTGATTGAAAATGAGTTGTAAAAGGCACATACCTCATTATAAAAGGCCTGACAGCTGACAATGCATACTGTGTCAGAGCAAAAGCCATGAGGTCAAAAAGGAACTGCCTGCAGAGCTCAGAGACCGGGTTATTGCAAAGAACAGATCTGAGGAAGGCTATAAACAATGTCTGCTTCACTGAAGGTTCCCAAAAGTGCAGTGGCCTCTATAATTCTCAGATGTAAGAAGTTTGGCACAACCAGGACTCTTCCAAGAGCTGGTTGCCCAGTCAAACTGAGCAATCGGGGGGAGAAGGGCATTCGTAAGAGAGGTTACCAAGAACTGATTGTCACTCTGACTGCGCTCCAGATCCTGTGTGGTGATGGGACAAAATTCCAGAAGGGCAACCATCACTGCAGCCCTCCACTGATCTGGGCTTTATAGGAGATTGACTAGACAGAAGCTTCTCCTGTGCAAAACACATGAAAGCCCACTTGAAGTTTGCAAAAAAAGCATCTGAAGGACTCTCAGACTGAGCAACAAGATTCTCTAGTATGATAAAACCAAGATTGCACTGTTTGGCCTCAATTCTCAAAGTTATGTATGGAGGAAACCGGGCACCGTTAATTGCCTGCCCAATACCATCTCAATATTGTGAAGCATAGTGATGGCAGCATCATGCTGTGGGGGTGTTTTTAAGCAGCAGGAACTGGGAGACTGGTCAGGGTTCAGGGAAAGCTGAATGGCGAAAAGTACAATTCTAATCTTTTTGGCTCTATACGCCACCACAATGGATTTGAAATGAAACGAACAAGATGTGCTTTAACTGCAGACTTTCAGCTTTAATTTGAGGGTATTTAAATCCAAATCAGGTGAACGGT
Organism: Glandirana rugosa; assembly: GCA_018402905.1. NCBI lineage: Eukaryota > Metazoa > Chordata > Amphibia > Anura > Ranidae > Glandirana > Glandirana rugosa. The sequence continues at coordinate 144,966 of BLSH010516567.1, read as the reverse complement.
GTAGGAATTACAACAGTTTGTATATGTGCCTCCCACTTTTTAAGGGACCAAAAGTAATGGGACAATTGGCTGCTCAGCTGTTCCATGGCCAGGTGTGTGTTAGTCCCTCACTATCCCATTTACAAGGAGCAGATAAAAGGTCCAGAGTTAATTTCAAGTGTGCTCTTTGCATTTGGAATCTGTTGCTGTCAACTCTCAATATGAGATCCAAAGAGCTGTCACTATCAGTGAAGCAAGACATCATTAGGCTGAAAAAACAAAACAAACCCATCAGAGAGATAGCTAATACATTAGGTGTGGCCAAATCAACTGTTTGAAACATCCTTAAAAAGAAAGAACGCACCGGTGAGCTCAGCAACACCAAAAGACCCGTAAGACCACGGAAAACAACTGTGGTGGATGACAGAAGAATTCTTTCCCTGGTGAAGAAAACACCCTTCACAACAGTTGGCCAGATCAAGAACACTCTCCAGGAGGTAGGTGTATGTGTGTCAAAGTCAACAATCAAGAGAAGACTTCACCAGAATGACTACAGAGGGTTTACCAGAAGATGTAAACCATTGGTGAGCCTCAAAAACAGGAAGGCCAGATTACAGTTTGCCAAATAACATCTAAAAAAGCCTTCACAGTTCTGAAACAACATCCTATGGACAGATGATACCAATATCAACTTGTACCAGAGCGATGGCAAGAGAAAAGTATGGAGAAGGAAAGGAACTGCTCATGATCCAAAGCATACCATCTCATCAGTGAAGCATGGTGGTGGTAGTGTCATGGCGTGGGCATGTATGGCTACCAATGGAACTGGTTCTCTTGTATTTATTGATGATGTGACTGCTGACAAAAGCAGCAGGTTGAATTCTGAAGTGTTTCGGGCAATATTATCTGCTCATATTCAGCCAAATGCTTCAGAACTCATTGGACGTCGCTTCACAGTGCGGATGGACAATGACCCAAAGCATACTGTGAAAGCAACCAGAGTTTTTAGGGGAAAGAAGTGGAATGTTATGCAATGGCCAAGTCAATCACCTGACCTGAATCCGATTGAGCATGCATTTCACTTGCGGAAGACAAAACTGAGGGAAAATGCCCCAAGAACAAGCAGGAACTGAAGATAGTTGCAGTAGAGGACTGGCAGAGCATCACCAGGAATAAAACCCAACGTCTGCTGATGTCTATGTGTTCCAGACTTCAGGCTGTAATTGACTGCAAAAGATTTGCATCAGAGTATTAAAAAGTGAAAGTTTGATTTATGATTGTTAATCTGTCTCATTACTTTTGGTCCCTTAAAAAGTGGGAGGCACATATACAAACTGTTGTAATTCCTACACCGTTCACCTGATTTGGATGTAAATACCCTCAAATTAAAGCTGAAAGTCTGCAGTTAAAGCACATCTTGTTTGTTTCATTTCAAATCCATTGTGGTGGTGTATAGAGCCAAAAAGATTAGAATTGTGTTGATGTCCCAATATTTATGGACCTGGCTGTAGATCCTAAGCACACAGCCAAGGCAACACTGGAGTGGCTTAGGGACATCTCTGTGAATGTCCGACAGTGGCCCAGCCAGAGCCCTGACTTAAACCATATTTAACATCTCTAGAGACCTGAAAATGACTGTCCAACAGTCCCCATCCAACTTGACTGAGCTAGAGATGACTTGCAAAGTAGTATGAAAGAAAATCCCCCAATCAAGGTGTGCAAAGCTTGTTGCATCATTCCAAAAAAGTCTCTAGGCTGTAATTGCTGCTTCAACAAAGTACTGACTAAAGGGTCTGAATACTTAAGCATATATGATATTTCAGTTTATCTTTTTATTTTTTTATTTAGTAAGACACTGGACAAGAATCATGGCATTAAGTACAATACCTTAAGAAAACAGAACGATGTACAATACGGCACAAAACCATTGGAGAAAGGAAATACAACATCCGAGTGGGAATAGTGGCATATATTAAAATACATCGTAAATATGAGACCTCTCAAGCTTTTCAGGGGAAGTAGAGAAAAAAATTGATAGGGGGAGGCGTGAAAGCCCCTCTCAAGATGTTGACATCTAGAATAGCTATAAAGTAAATGTCCGAATGAAATGAGTCTATGGACCCTGCCCAGGCCATTTACCTTTCTTTCTAATATCACAGAGAAAATTGCTGAAAGGGCAGGAATAAAAATAAAAAGAGGCACAAAGAAAGAACGGTCAAAAAGGGAAAGGAAAAGAAAGAAGGAGAGGGGAAGGGAAAACGGTACAGAATGGTAGGGGTGGGTCACCATCCAAGAGGGCAAGTCCCTCGTCAGAAAAGACAAACATTCCATAATGTCCACGTTTTAGAGTAGCGTTCATGTTGGGGTCTTGCCGAGAGGACCAGATCCTCCATTTTGTTTATTTCCTCTACTTTCTTGAGCCAAAGACCTATGGTAGGAGGCTGTGTTGATTTCCACCGAAGAGGAATGCATGCTTTGGCGGCGTATAGGAGGTGGCGAGTAATCAATTTTTTGTATATTTTCCCTGGAATATTGGTGGAGGGTAATAAAAAGAAGGTAGGGTCTTCAGGGATAGAATCGTCCGTGAATTTTTGGGTAATAGAGAGGACATCTTTCCAGAACCGTTCAAGTCTAGGGCAGATCCAAAAGATATGGAGGAGTGTTCCCTGATCCCCCTGGCATCTCCAGCAACGATCATAAGTCAAGGGAAAAATTCTGTGCAATTTAGCTGCCGTGTTATACCATCTGGTGAGTATTTTAAAGTTGGTCTCCTGTATTCTCGTGCAGATGGAGGATTTATATGCGAATCTGAAAATGTGTTGTCTCTGCTGCGCGGTGAAGGTGCGATTGAGGTCCTGTTCCCAACTATCTCGACATTGTGGGTGTTGATCTGCTGTGGGTGTATTTAACAGTTGGTAAGTGGAAGAAAACATATGGGGGGCATAGCGCCCTCTGCCGAGCAAAATTCCTCCAGAGTAGTGAGATTGTGGAAAAAAAATCCAGAAATCTAGTCGATAAGAACCTGAGTGGTTTGTAAGCGCAGACAGACGCCCACTTGCTTTCTACAAGAAAATGAGAGGCTTTAAAAACAGCCCAAATTCATAACGTTGCGGAAGGGCTCTTGACACCCCGGCGCGAAAAACGTGTTTCCCAAAATCGGGAAGAGTGGGGAATGTATTGAGGTGAGAAAGGCCTGGGTGAATAAGGAAGCACATACTCGTGCAGTGTGGCCAATCAATAGATAGTGTTGTAGGGATTTGGGCAATACTCAGAGGTACCAGGCGCTCTACATAGGGGTATGGCACTCTGGGATTGTTCCAATTGGGGCCATAGTTTGATAGTCTGATGCCGGTTCCAATCAATAAGCCTACCCAAGTGTATAGCTTGATAGTATGCACGGATATCCGGTACCGCCAGTCCTCCAAACTGTTTGGGTAAGGAAAGCCATCTTCTGTTTAGTTGTGGTCGTTTACATGCCCAGATAAAGTCGGATAGCGAAATAGCACCTGTGATTGTTTAAAATAGATTGGGGGGGGGTTGGCAATCAGTAGAGCCTGCAAGAGGTACAGGAATTTAGGGAGGATGTTCATCTTGAGGATGTTACTTCTACCGAACCACAAATTGAGTCCCGTGTGCCATTTAGCAAAAGTCTGACATTTTTCAAAAATGTAGGGAAGTTCATGTCAAATATGTGGCAGTTTCTCTCTTTAAAAAATTCACAGACATTTTTAAAATTCTATGTTCACTTTGTCATTATAGGGTACTCTGTCTGGACAGTGCTGATGGCCCTGATCACATGCACTCTCCCAAGAAAAACAGAAAACACAAAAAAAAAAAACGTTGGCAATACACACCAAACTGAGCATGTGCAGAGTGACTCCAAAGGCTGTGTCTTATCAGGTTATGGATTTGGGACAGTGGAAGAAGGGGAGGATCAGAGAAGACAGGATCAAACAGCCTTTTTACACAATGCAGAAGATTAATCCCTCAGGTTCCACAGTGAGTATAACAAGCCTGCTTTAATGCATAAACAGACTGTTCTTACTGTTGTGGGTTTAGGAACACTTTAATGACAATAGTCCAGGGATTCCCAGAGGTGGCTTTCACCATCAAAGTGCATACCCAAGTGGTGCTTCTTGCACCAATGCTCTACAGATCAACATTTGAGCTAAAGCACGCTTTGCACATATATGAAATGGGTGCACATTATGAATATTTAGCAAATATCTGCTATTCAGTCAACACAATAGAATATAACTTTTTGCCAGCCGAATTGAGAAGACATCCAACCTCCTCAGAAATTTCCAAAAAGCTGAGGCATGTTTGGAATCGGAGATAGTATCCTGGGCTGGCCTACAGATATTTTTTTGTTTGCCATTGTTCAATCCTGCTATAGGCAGCAGTGAAAGTATATGACTGTGTCCATTAATGAACAAAAAAAAAAAACAAAACATCCCTTTCACTTCACCTGAAGTGATATTATAGTCATTGGCAGAAACCAGGAAGATGAAGAAATATAAATTAGATCCAGGTTATGGAAGCTTGTGGGTTTGGAAGACAGCTTTCAGAATAAAGAGAGCACACAGAAAGGACATTGGTAGTGTGGTTACACTTTTTTAGAAGCCTGAGGGTCCATTCATACAGGAATAATATAGGCCTTACCGCAATATCACAGCTTAAATACAGGGCGATTATTTTCACACCACAGATGCCTACCTTTATATTAAGATAAAGTGAACTACATTTGCTGTGTGGCTGCCCAAATAGTGTGCCAAAGTTGACATGTAATTTATTCTTTATTCCAACACACATTGCTTGCATGGTCATTTACGGTAAAAAGAACCGAATATTCATTGCATTGTTTAGTTGAATTTTGCACTACACAGTAGTTGGTAAGTCTAAATGACATTGCAAGCATCTTAAACCACAAGGTTTTGTACTAATCCAGAACTGTGTCATTAATGGGTGATCTTAAAATTTGCCTTCTTGAAACAAATTTGTTGGTTTGGACCAACTCCCTACAAGCTTAAATAGGATAGAGCATGTTGATTCTGCAATAAAGGCCCTAGCATACTTGCTTAGCAAAGCCTTTTCACTCTGCAACCCAATGTGCAAGCAAAGGCAGGCCAGAAAAGAAAAGAAGTCGGATAAAAGTCCCTTTCTCAAACAATTTATATGCTTGTCTACAGGGCAGTTAGATGTGTAGGAGTCTGAACAGAATGATAGTTGTTTTAGGTGTACGGAGGCAAAAAATATATTGTCATGCTCTTTTAAGTCAAATTCTAAGTTATTTCAATATCTTACAACAAATCTGAATGATTATATAATTTAAAAAAATTGATTTTAAATTGACAGGAAAAATAAAAAACAAAAAAAACAGACCAACTCACTTTTCTTCCACAACAGTAGCCCAAACTCTGCATAACTGGGTCGATCTCCTGTTCAAATACTTCAGCCAGTTTTGAGCAGTACTTATAAACACGAGATGTTTTACGATTATACAGCCAGGCATTGTTGAACATCAGCCAAATGTCCTCCACATACTGCCATGGCTCCTGGTACTGTCCCGTATCCAGCTTGCGTTTAATAGTTGACAGATCCATTGGAGTTTTGACTATCTCAAAGTAATCCTGAAAGAAAGAGGCAACGTCCTGAATCATAATGATAGAGACACAAACAGGTGGGGATAAAACCTTGACAATGGTGAAGCCCTCACACACATATATATATATATATATATATATATATATATATATACACACACATACACACACACACACACACACACACACACACACACACAGTTGTGCTCACAAGTTTACATACCCTGGCAGAATTTATGATTTCTTGCCCAATTTTCAGAGAATATGAATGACAACACAAAAACATTTCTTTCACTCGTGGTTAGTGTGATTATCAATCAACTGTGTTTACGCTTTTTAAACCATAATGACAACAGAAACTACCCAAATGACCCTGGTCAAAAGTTTACATACCCTGGTGATTTTTGCCTGATAACATGCACACAAGTTGACACAAAGGGGTTTGAATGGCTATTAAAAGGTAACCATCCTCTGTTTGCTTGTAATTAGTGTGCGTGTATAAAAGGTCAATGAGTTTCTGGACTCCTGACAGACCCTTGCATCTTTCATCCAGTGCTGCACTGATGTTTCTGGATGCTGAGTCATAGGGAAAGCAAAATAATTGTCAAAGGATCCGCGGGAAAAGGTAGTTGAAGTGTATAAAATAGGAAAGGGATATAAAAAGATATTCAAGGAATTGAGAATGCCAATCAACAGTGTTCAAACCCAAATCAATAAGTTGAAAATTAGGGGTTCTGTTGAAACCAAACCACGGTCAGGTAGACCAACTAACATTTCAGCCACAACTGCCAGGAAAATTGCTCGGGATGCAAAGAAAACACAAATTACTTCAGGTGAAAAACAGGACTCTCTAAAAACATGTGGTGTGGCCGTTTCAAGATGCACAATAAGTAGGCACTTTTGTTGCCAGCAGTTTAGACATTAATGGTTGTGCGTTGAGTTATTTTGAGGGGACAGCAAATTTACACTGTTATACAAGCTGTACACTCACTACTTTATATTGTAGCAAAGTGTCATTTCTTCAGTGTTGTCAAATGAAAAGATAGAATAAAATATTTACAAAAAATGTGAGGGGTGTACTCACTTTTGTGAAATACTTTATATTATATACACACACAGTGTATAATATATATACATGCACACACACACACACACACACATTTTATATATATATATATATATATATATATATATATATATACACACATACACACACACACACACACAAATACAGTTGTATGCAAAAGTTTCGGAACCCCTGACAATTTCCAGGATTGTCATTTATAAATATTTGGGTGTTTGGATCAGCAATTTCATTTTGATCTATCAAATAACTGAAGGAGACAGTAATATTTCAGTAGTGAAATTAGGTTTATTGGATTAACAGAAAATGTGCAAAATGAAATTAGACAGGTGCATAAATTTGGGCACCCCAACAGAAAAATCACTTCAATATTTAGTAGAGCCTCCTTTAGCAGAAATAACAGTCTCTAGACACTTGTTTTAGCCTGTAATGAGTGTTTGGATTCTGGATGAATTTATTTGGACCATTCCGCCTTACAAAACATCTCCAGTTCAGTTAGGTTTGATGGTTGCTGAGCATAGACAGCCCGCTTAAAATCACCCCACAGATGTTCAATGATATTCAGGTCTGGGGACTGGGATGGCCATTCCAGAACATTGTACTTGTTCCTCTGCATAAATGCCCAAGTAGATTTTGAGCAGTGTTTTGGGTTGTTGTCTTGTTGAAATATCCAGCCCCGGCGTAACTTCAACATTATTCTCAAGAATCTGCTGATATTGAGTGGAATTCATGTGACCCGCAACTTTAACCAGATTCCCAGTACTGGCACTGGCCACACAGCCCCACAGCATGATGGAACCGCCACCAAATTTCACTGTGGGTAGCAAGTGTTTTTCTTGGAACGCTGTGTTCTTTTGCCACCATGCATAACGCCCCTTGCTATGACCAAGCATAACTCAATCTTTGTTTCATCAGTCCACAGCACATTATTCCAAAATGAAGCTGGCTTGTCCAAATGTGCGTTTGCATACCTCAAGCGACTCTGTTTGTGGCGTGTGTGCAGAAAAGGCTCCTTTCGCATCACTCTCCCATACAGCTTCTCCCTGTGCAAAGTGTGCTGAATTGATGAACGATGCACAGTGACACCATCTGCAGCAAGTTGATGTTGTAGGTCTTTGGAGGTGGTCTGTGGGCTGTTTTTGACCGTTCTCACCATCCTTAGCCTCTCCAATATTTTATGTGGCCTGCCACTTCTGGCCTTAACAAGAACTGTGCCTGTGGTCTTCCATGTTCCTCACAGTGGACACTGACACCTTATATCTCTGCGATAACTTTTTGTAGCCTTCCCCTAAACCATAATGTAGAAAAATCTTTGTTTTCAGGTCATTTGAGAGATGTTTTGAGGCCCCCATGTTGCCACTCTTCAGAAGAGAGTCAAAGAGAACAACAACTTGCAATTGGCCACCTTAAATGCCTTTCCTCATGATTGGGTGCACCCCTCTATGAAGTTCAAGGCTTAATGAGCTCACCAAACCAATTGTGTGTTCCAATTAATCAGTGCTAAGTAGTTATAGGTATTCAAATCAACAAAATGACAAGGGTGCTTAAATGTATGCACCTGTCTAATTTTGTTCTGATGCATATTGCACATTTTGTGTTAATCCAATAAACCTCATTTCACTACTGAAATATTACTGTGTCCTTCAGTTATTTGATAGATCAAAATGAAATTGCTGGTCCAAACACCCAAATATTTATAAAGGACAATCATGGAAATTGTCAGGGGTTCCTAATCTTTTACATTAAAGTGTGTATAATATATATATATATACATACATATACACACACACGCACACATACATATTTACACACACACACACGTCTGTACTTCTCCTTTAAAACACAAGCAGATATCAGTGTTTTACTAAAGCCTGGTTAAAATGTTAATGGCAAACCACTGTATACACCCAAGTACAAAGATGTAATTCATATAAGAGAAGTACTTTACCTACCAAAGAATATGTATTTCTGTTCATCCATTTTTTTTTTTCATTCAGCCCTGCTGGGTTGAATGAAAGACACTACTGGTGTGTACTAGGCTTTAGAATGGCAGAGGGAGGGGCAACACTGGAAGCCAACCAGCTGAGTTGCCTGAAAATATGCTTAAAAGAAGATAGAACAGAAGGACGAGATGATGCTTCTTCACTGTCCCATCAGCAGCTTGGACATCAGCAGTGAACTCCCTAAAGCACAACTCTGGGGCTGCACCCACACTGCAAGGGTAACTGCTCATTTCTGTCCAGGGAACAGCAGAGGGCTCTCCGACAGTGAACTGTCCCTCGGCACCCTCAGTACAATGCAGAGCTATGGGCGCTACATCAGTCTTAATGATGTCAGAGGACCTTAGACTGTCGGAGCGTAGGTATGAGGAGACTACAGGGACTGACCAAGCAATGTGGAGCAGCCTTCGGGAGCAGAGGATCAGGTAAGGTTTAAATATTCCCTAGAGTTCAGCTTTATGATAAAGAAAGTGGTGTCAGCCTCCTGGCATGCTGCGGCACAGCTGGGTGAATCTCAGTACTGAATGGACAAAAGTGCAACTTTTAGCAAGTAAAAAAGACCCCCATATATGGAGTCTGAAGTATGCCTGGAGTTCAGATTTAAATCTCCATATTAGGGAGGGCTAGAAAACAAAGCTGTTCAAAGCCTCTGGTTGGATTAAGCTCACGAATAGGATTCACTTTAATAAAATCTGGTGCATGATAATAATGCTTTGTTGACTCAAGGTCTTCTGATACAAAATGCAGCTTGAGATCACTTCATACTATAGCTCATTCAACACTTCTGCACTTAAATAGAATGACAGATTTCACTTACAAAACAAAATAATCACCTCTACCCCCTCTACATACAAAATAGAAAAGAAAAATACAAGCAAGTCACTTACTGGGATTCCTAATATTTGAGGATCTACAGGTTGACGAAATGGAAGAGATTCTGGATCTTGACGGAATAATACCTCTAGTGTAGGCATGAGAGCTTGGCGTAGCTCCTCTGGTTTGAACACTTAATCCCCAAAAAATAAATATTAATAGAAGTTACAACTACAATACATCTACATGGAAACAATCAAAACATCATTAGCAAGCTTAAAGTGTACTCTTAAGCCTCGTACAAACGGGACGACGATCGCATGTACGATCGTCGCAAATCGTATGTTGGCTGTTGTATCTAGCATACTGACTGCACTACACGATCGTACGACCACAGAAAGAACGTTCAGGTAGCATCCGGCCGTTCCAGACTTCGGAGCATGCGTGTTTTGCACAATACAACTTGTTGTACCAACTGCTCTGTACAAACGATACAACGGTCTTATGACCGCTTGTTGGTATGACCAAGTTTTCTAGTTTGCTCATACAACTCCCTTGTATGACCGTCGCATGTTCGACTGTTCTAATGGCGCATACGAGCGATCGATATCGCATACAACGGTCGTTAGTACGACCTGTTGTATACGATCGTCGTCCCGTGTGTACAAGGCTTCAGACAGATTTTTTTGCTTACCTTGCTACATACAGATCCATTACTGCGACAGACAACCTCACTGAACAGGCAGCCAACACAAGTATTCAAATACATAACAGAGCATCCTAGGGTGCTCAACAAACATTGCTGTCCTATTCTGGAGGCACCTTAATGTGCTTCTAATAGCAAGCAAATGCTGCTTTAGTAATGTTATGCTGACAAGTTTGCTTAAACAGATTAAACAATTTATAGAGCTGTATGGGTTAATTACTACAAGTACGTAACCAGAACCACATCTCAAAAACAAAATGGATTGAAAGTAGGACTTTTTAGGGTAAAAAAGACAAAGTAATTAATAAAAAAATGTTATGTTGAAAACGACATGTGTAACCATATGCTATTCCTTAAGAGCTGTGTATATGTGTGTAAATATATGTGTGCACACACTTGGGAGAAGTAGCAGAATGTGTTTTGGGGTTTAATTCCACATATACCCATGGCATGTGTGAGAAATATGATGTTAACCACCTCAATACCGGGCCTGTTTTTTTGCTATAAAATTACTTAAAACCCCCAAACATTATATATATTGTTTTTCTAACACCCTAGAGAATAAAATATCGGTCGTTGCAAAACTTTATGTCACACCGTATTTGCGCAGCGGTCTTACAAGCGCAATTTTTTTTTTGGAAAAAAATAATTTTTGAGTGAAAAAATAAGACACCAGTAAAGTTAGCCCAATTTTTTTCCATATTGTGAAAGATAATGTTACGCCGCGTAAATTGATACCAAACATGTCATGCTTTAAAATTTTATCGAGTCGAGTGGGCGGCATCTTCTGCTCACTCGGCTTCCTGTGCAGGGGGGGGACGGACCCAATCATCTCCACCGGCGGTCAGGTAAGTGATATATTATATATTTGTATATGTTGATCATATCCCCTCTTAATCTCCTCTTCTCAAGAGAAAATAAATTCAGATCCTCTAATCTTTCCTCATAGCTGAGCTCCTCCATGCCTCTTATTAGTTTGGCTGCCCTTCTCTGCACTTTCTCCAGTTCCCCGATATCCTTTTTGAGAACTGGTGCCCTCTCATACCTCTCAGAAAATTCCTTGGGGTGTCTACTTTCCAAAAATTGATCATTTAGGGACTTTTTGTACTGCCCTGGCATTTTAGCACCTCAAGAAATGTGGTAGGCAGTCAGAAAGTAAAAGATGCATAAATTCCAGCATATATACACCATAGTTTGAAGATGCTATAACTTTCACACAAACCAATTAATATACACTTATTGGGATTTTTTTTTACCAAAGACATGTAGCAGAATACATTTTGGCCTTAATGACAAAATGAGTTTTTTTGGGGTATATTTTATATAACAGAGTAGAAAATTGTTTTTTTCTCTCAAAATTTTCAGTCTTTTTTTCCAGTTATATCGCAAAAAAATAAAAAATGTAGTGATCATAGTTTAAAAGAGGCTTACCCTTTACTTTAGACTCTCCTGCAGGGGAAGACTGTGGAGCAGGTCTGTCTGGTTTTTCCTCCTCTTCTTTTACATCTGAAGCTATACTGTTCTTTTCTGCACAATCCATCACTTCGGGCTTGCAGTCAACTTCAGCTTTAACCTGTTATATAAAGGAAATATTTACAGCACAGCTTTGCTACCATCAGCCTTATTGGGGGGAAGGGGGAGCGATAAGGAGAGCAGAGCAGATTGGTTACCAAGAATTCAAACGCAGAATATCAATTCTTGCCAGTGCAACAGCAATTAACAAGACAGATTAGCATAGGGTTTTGTTTTATTAACCAACAAGACTTTAAGGCTACTTTTACACTGAGGTGCTTTACAGGCGCTATTTAGCTAAAAATAGTGCCTGTAAAGCGCCTCAAAAATCCCCCCCAATGTGAAAGCCTGAGTGCTTTCTCACTAGGGCGGTGCGCTTGTAGGACGTTACAAAAACTCCTGCAAGCAGCATCTTTGGGGCAGTGAGGTGAGCAGTGTATACACCGCTCCTCTACCTCCCCTGCCATTGAAATGAATGGCAAGCAATTCCGAAGCGGCTACACCCCGTCTCAGAAGCGCGGAGCGCTGGCACTTTTAACCCAGTTTTAACCCCTTGTGGACAGTTAAAAGTGCCACGCTCCTGACTGAAAAGCGGCGCTGTGGCGCCGGTAAAACTCCACTAAAACAAGCAGGGTTTTACCGCGACAGCAGTCTGAAAGAGTAACTGCTTTTGTTTAATGTGCAACAACCGAGCATAAACGTTTAGGTTAACTTTATTATACAGGATTTATTTAGCGCCAACAGTTTTCACTGCGCTTTACAACATGAGGGCAGACAATACAGTTACAATACAAGAGGGATCAGAGGGCCCTGCTCGTTAGAGCTTATAATCTATTTATTTCTCCACATGCATGAGCAAAGAAACAAAACCTGTCCCAAAAGACTGTAAAAAGAAAGCTACACGTTTGGCTAATGAGTTACATTCAAAGTAATAATTTTGTTTTACGCTTTATTGGATCATAGATCCTAATTACTTATCGACATACAAACTTTGTTTATTAAATTTTGGATGCACTGGCTGGCTTTTCAATAATTCGTTTTTAGGTGAGATAATGCGCTCTTTGTCTTCACTGCCAGTGTGTTTTTGTCCATCTTTATGACCCCTTGGAACGTTTGGAAACATGTTTTTTCTTTTTCTGGGTACTTCTCCACAGTATAATCTATTATGTATAATTGGAATATGTAATAAATGCGTGGTATACATTTTTTTAATGCTGTTTTTTTGTTAGATAATACGTCCATATCTTGATAATGAGAGAGTGTGGACCCTGAAGAAGCTTTGGATCTATGCGAAATGTGTCGGTCCACTAGGCTCGGCTCTATAACCATTTATGTCATTAACATTTATTATGTAGAGATGGACAAAATTTTTAACACGATAATCATTTTTATGTACCAAGAAAGATAACTTGTCTTTTTAATTTGACTTTAGTTTTGTGTGTTAAGACACTCTTACATCCCCCTACTCCAATCTCTGGTTTTCAGTGATCTGGGGTTTTGCTTCCTATCTTTTGTCTAGAACATTTAAATGGGGGGGTTGGTGTCTTTTTTTAATGAAGCACAGTCTCTCCTCCCAACGCAAATATCGCACATGTTTAGCTGAACCCTTCAAATAGTTAACTGTTGGAAACTAAAAACTGTGAGAAAAATGTATCAAAACTAGAGTAGCCAGAATCTGGAAACACTGTGCATGGCATTTGAATGGTTTCAAAGTATAAGTGCCCATTCACATAGGGGCGACTTGCGATCAGACTTGAGTTGCCTCAAGTCGCCCCAAGTCGCTTGACATCTGAAATCCCATTGAAATGAATGGGAGCCGTCTTAATATACGCGACTGAAGTCGCTCCGACTTCAAGGCGACTTCTGAAAAGGTTCCTGTACTACTTCTAGGCGACTTCTATCCGACTTGTGCCCATAGGATTCAATAGAAGTCGCCTCCAAGTCGGATCCCTCATCTACATGGAAGCGACTAAAAGAAAAGAATTTATCCAGGGCAACCACCTCCCTCCCCGCTGATTGGCCACAGGCAAAGTCGCCTGGCATAGTCAAGCTTGAAGTTGCCTGCAAGTAGCCTGCAAGTAGCCTGCAAGTTGCCTAGCAAAGTCGTGCCTGAAGTCGGATCGCCCCTGTGTGAATGCAGCCTAACTGAATAAGCTAGAAGCGGATTGGCTACCATGAGCATCTGCTCCGATTATGGTTGCTCCAGTTTTGACATTTTTTCATTGTGTCTAAACAGATCGCATACAACTATAACAAAATATATGCATACACACCACTAATGGCAGAGCATTAAAACTTAAAGTAAAACAATAAGAAAAATAAAAAAGGTAAACAGCTCACCTAATGGCACAGCTTACTTAATGGGAGTGATGACTGTCACTCAAACAAGCTGCTACGGTACATGTCCTAGCATAAGAGTATGTTCAATTTGGCATCAATAGAAGCACCAGGTGTACACCCTTCCACAGGCTCACATCATTATATTAGTATTGACTATTGATAGACAAGGGCAGTACAAGTATTAGAATATATTACCTCTGACTTCTCCTCAGGAGGTGCTTCTACACTTTCTGGTTCTACTTCTTCTTGTTTAATTTCCATATTTACATCTTGCTGAGGTTGCTCAGGGGCATTCTGCTGTGAACCGTTATCAGGGCTATTAGCGGTTGATGGGCTTGATCCAGAGCATTCCAAAACAGATGTGGACTCCAAATGCTGTCAGACATGAATACAGTTAATTAGTAGATAAGAAATGGCCGGCAGATTTACTATATATGCATGCAAGCGAATGTTCCTGATACTTTAGTTAGGGCTGGACAAACCTGTGTTTCCATTTGCTTTAGGAAACCATGAAATCTACAAGTCACGACATTCATTTACCTAGCTTTTCTTTTTGAATGCCACGGTTTACATGATGCTGCAATTTACCTGATCAGCATTACCCTTATGACAGACAACGTTGCATTCCAGGCAGTTAAACCAATTTACTCATGTTCATTTATTTTATATATATAAAAAATAATTTTGACTTCCTGTAAATTTGATATCATGGAGTACAGTACAGGGTGCAGGCAAAGTATTGATAGACCCTGGGTTGTAGGCTGGTACCTTAACCATTTGCTGACCGGCGTCTGACGGCGACAAAGTGGTTGGATATTGCAAATCTATTTGTGGGGGAAAAAAAAAAGGATGCAAATTTTGTTTGGGTACGTCGTCGCACGACCGCGCAATTGTCAGTTGAAACGACGCAGTGCCGAATCGCAAAAAGTGTGAAATCCTTTCGTGACTGAAGTGGTTAACCACTTGCCGACCGCCGATCGGCATCTGACGGCGGCAAAGTGGCTCGTTCCCGCAAAACGCCGTCATGCGACGGCGGCTGCGGGAACGAGTTTAGTGAGCAGGCGCGCCCACTGTGTCCAGGGGGGGCCAGGGAGCGGGTGCGGCGGCTTCGATTGCCGCCGGCTACCCGCGATGGCCCCCCCGGAGCGAAGGAGCGGAGGTCCGTGTATGTAAACACGGACCTCCGCTCTGTGTGAGGGGGAAGGGCTGTGATCACAGCCTTCCTGTACGTGAAGGCTGTGACCACTTCTCTTCCCCAGATAGGGCAGTCCCCATACAGTTAGAACACGCCCAGGGAACATAGTTAACCCTTAGAGCGCCCCCTGCAGGTTTACCCCTTCACTGCCAATGGCATTTACACAGTAATCAGTACATTTTTATAGCACTGATAGCTGTATAAATGCCAATGGTCCCAAAAAAAGTGTCAAAATGGTCCGACATGTCCGCTGAAATATCGCAGTACCGCAAAAAATCGCAGATTGCCGCCATTATTAGTAAAAAAATAAAAAAAAATAAAAACCCCAAAAATTATATATATAACACATTAATACTGTGCCATTAGTTTATACTGGGTGAGTGGTGGGTTTACATCCACTTTAAGGTAATTGGACAGTGGCAAACCATCAAGGACATGTCCCCTGGGGCCTCCGCTGAACCCTAACCAACACTGCAAGTCCTCAGTTTTGTAGCTAGCAGCACAGTAAGCTAAGTATACACTAAAACAAAAATTAGTATGAAAATTCTCTGTACATGCAATGGCTTGATAAATGTCGTTCAAAATTCAATTTGCTTTTAACATACAATTTTTGAATGAATGGACTGCACAGAACAAAAAACAAACACTGTGAGAAATTAATTCATTTGAAAAACATTTTCCATCCTGCTCCTCTTTTCTCCTCACTGCGCTTGAAAACGGAAGTCAATTGCACCCATGCATGATTAAAAAATTACTGTCTGCTCCTAACTCATGGGTGTATTTCCTTGCTCCCCAGCTTCAGCATATTGCGGGATGGGGATGCATGGACCTTGGGGGGTCCTCCTTTAACACGCTTCTTTTACTTAAAGGTAAAAATCCATTACAGATGATAGACAGTTCTACTGTTATTAAAGTGCAAACAAAAAATAATAACCTATATGGGGCTTTTGAAACGTCACCTGCAGACATTTAAGGTTTGGCATATTGGATAACTATTTAATTTTGCGTTTTCTAGACAGTAATATTGTGTTACATAAAAAATTGGAACTACCACTATTACAAGGTAAGTAAATTGGCAAATCCTAACTGCAGCCTCGTAACAACTAAGAAGGAAATAGTATGCAATAGGACAAAATTACGAGGCTTGTACACCAATGCTAGAAGTCTAGCTAATAAAATGGGAGAACTGGAGCTGCTAATGTACATGAGGGATTTTGATTTTTGTGGGAATTACAGAAACTTGGTATGACATGATTGGCTGGCAACCATTCAGGGGTATTCCCTATATTGTAGAGATGGGAGGGTAGGAAAGGGGGAAGGTTATGCCTGTACATCAAGAATGACATGAAAGTGAACGTGAGGGATGACATCGGTAATGGAGCTAGGGACATGTTTGAATCCTTGTGGGTGGGGCTCCAAAGGGAGGAAAATAATGGGAAAGTAATAGTGGGCATATGCTACAGGCCCCCTAACCTGAGGGAGGAGGAGAAGGCAGACTTCCTATCACAGCTTGGAATGGCAGAAAGGCTGAGAAATAATATAATGGGGGATTTTAATTATCCGGATATAGACTGGGCAGAAGAAAAACGCACATTTGTCTAAGGCTCGCCATTTCCTAAATGTCTTGCAGGGAAATTTCATTGGTGAGTTAGTGAATGCACCAGGAGAATGCATTACTAGACCTACTGATTACAAATACAGACCTGATCACGTATGTGGAAATAAGGGGCAACTTGGGAAACAGCAGCCACAGGTCAATTGGATTCAGTATAAATCACAGAAATAAGAAGCACAAGGGTAATTCAAAAGAGCCAACGTCCCTAAACTGCACTCTTTGCTAGACGATATTAAATGGAACATCATCCTGGGAACAAAGAACATGGAGGAAAAATGGGAGTGTTTTAAGAGCATACTAAATAAGTTAATGACTAGTGCATTCCAACGGGAAAAAAAGTTTAAAAGCGCTAAAATGAATCCTGGGTGGCAAAACGAACATAAAAATGCACATAAAAGCAAAAGAAAAAGCTTTTAAAAAATATAAGGCGGAGGGGCTCATTGTCAGCATTCCAACAATACAAAGAATGCAATAAGAAATGTAAAAGTGCAATCAGGTCAGCTAAAATAGACCACGAAAAGCACACAGCGGAGGAGCGTAAAAAAAAAAAAAAAAAGATATTCTTTAAAAATAAAAACCCTAAGAAAGTGAGGTCAGGACATATTGGCCCCATAAAGGATGATGAAGGGAATTTGGTTACAAAAGAAAGAGAAGGCAAAGGTTTTGCATTCTTCTCAGTTTTCACATAGGAAATATTGGGGGGAGATATAGCAACCAAGACAAGAATGTTAATAACACGTCACAGAATGCACCCTCATTGCTATCAGAAGCCAGTATTAGAAAGACTTGAAAACTATAAATAAGTCACAAGTACCAGATGGCTTACACCTAAGGGTCCTTAACCACTTCAGCCCCGGAAGGATTTCACACTTTAGGACCAGAGCCCTTTTTGCGATTCGGCACTGCGTCGCTTTAACTGACAATTGCGTGGTCGTGCAACCTTGTACCCAAACGAAATTTGCGTCCTTTTTTCCCCACAAATAGAGCTTTCGTTTGGTGGTATTTGATCACCTCTGCGTCATTTCTGATCGCCGCTATAAACAAAAGAAGAGCGACAATTTTGCAAAAAAACCCAAATTTCTTACTTTTTGCTAAAATACAAATCCAAAAAAAAAAAAAAAAAAAAAATTTTTTTTTTCCATCGGGTTTGGCCGATTTATATTCTTCCTCATATTTTTGGTTAAAAAAAAAAAAAATTTGCAATCGCCATTTATTGATTGGTTTGCGCAAAAGTGGCCGCGTTTACGGACGATGAGAATTAATTTCTGTTTTTTTTTTATACTAGTAATTTCGGCGATCTGCGATTTTTAGCGGTACTGCGATATTGCAGCGGACATATCGGACCATTTTGACACTTTTTTGGGACCATTGGCATTTATACAGCGATCAGTGCTATAAAAATGCACTGATTACTGTGTAAATGCCATTGGCAGTGAAGGGGTTAACCTGCAGGGGGCGCTCTAAGGGTTAACTGTATTCCCTGGGCGTGTTCTAACTGTGTGTGGGCTGTCCTAGCAGGGGAAGGGGAGCGATCACAGTTTCTATATAGAGGAAGGCTGTGATCACAGCCCTTCCCCCTCTCACAGAACGGAGCTCCGTGTTTACTTACACGGACCTCCGTTCTTTCACTGCGGGGGGGGGGGATCGCGGGTAGCCGGCGGAGATCGAGTCCGCCGCACCCGCTCCCTGGCCCCCCCCGAACACAGTGAGCGCGCCTACGGCGGAGCGCGCTCACAGTGCATGATATCGCAGCCGCCGTCGTATGACGGCGTTTTGCGCTATCGAGCCATCTTCGGCCGGCAAGTGGTTAAGGAACTCCTTCAGGTGATAACTAGACCATTGTTCCCAATTTTTATGGACAGTTTACTGACTGGAATGGTACCAGCTGATTGGAGAAAAGCCAACGTGGTACCAATATTTAAAACGGGGCCGAGATATATCCCTGGAAACTACAGACCAGTCAGCCTAACATCGATACTATGTAAGCTAATGGATAAGGGACTATGTTTTTGGTAATAAAAACGGTACCATTAGTGGTAATCAGCACGGATTCATGAAGAATAGTTCTTGCCAGACCAATCTATTAGGCTTCATGCAAACAGGTCTTTAAAAAAAAAAAATGTCCTAAAAATATCAGTAGCTTATCAGTAATTTTTTCAGCTTTTACCAGCGTTATATTACTGGAGTTTTTGCGCATTTTTAAAGGGCCAGCATTTTTGTTTTTTTTCCCCAAATTGATGTAAAATGTCCAAAAACGCTGGAGATCAATGCTTTTGAGTGTTTGGGCGTTTTTACAGCTGAAAAAATTGTCTCTCAGAACCCTCTGGTCTTGGGTTTTTTTTTTTTACAGCTCAAAAACGTCACTGCTAAAAACAGTTGATAACAGCCTGTGTGTGCATTAACACATAGGATAACACGATGGAGGGTTTATTGATTGTAGAAAAAAAGGTCTGCAGCTAAA
Organism: Glandirana rugosa; assembly: GCA_018402905.1. Taxonomy (NCBI): domain Eukaryota; kingdom Metazoa; phylum Chordata; class Amphibia; order Anura; family Ranidae; genus Glandirana; species Glandirana rugosa. The sequence goes on along the minus strand of BLSH010516567.1, from coordinate 125,658 downwards.
AACAGCTGCTGTAAAACAGTCAAAAAATGTCCTGTGTGCTTGAGGCCTTAATGTTCTATGAAGAAGTGAGCTGTCATATAGATAAAGGAAGGCCTATGGATGTGGTGTATCTGGATTTTGCAAAGGCATTTAATACAGTTCCCCACAAATGTTTACGTTACAAACTGACATCTGTCGGCATGGACCATAGGGTGATTATCTGGATTGAAAACTGGCTACAGGGGAGCATCCAAAGGTTGGTGAAAAAATAGTGAATACGCAGAATGGTCCGGGGTGGTAAGTGGGGTCCCCCAAGGATCTGTCCTGGGACCAATTCTGTTTAATTTATTCGTAAACGATAAAGAGGATGGGATAAACAGCTCAATCTCAATATTTGGGGATGATACAGTCAAGTAGGACAATAACTTCTGCATGGGATGTGGAAACCTTACAAGAAGACCTAAATAAAATAATGGGGTGGGCTACTACATGGCAAATGAGGTTTAATGTTGAAAAATGTAAAGTAATGCATTTGGGTGCTAAAAACATAAAAGCAAGTTACTCGCTAGGGGGAGAAGCTCTGGGGGAATCTAGGATGAAAAAGGACCTGGGGGTCCTAGAAGCTTACAGGCTCAGCAATGGCATGCAATGCTAAGCTGCTGCAAACAAAGCCAACAGAATATTGGGATGCATTAAAAGGGGATTCACTCCAGAGATAAAACAAGAATTCTCCCACTCTACAAGACTCTGGTCCAGCTGCCATCCAGTTCTGGGCACCAGTCCTCAGGAAGGATATGCTGAGGACTGGTGGACTCTGGACTTTCTCTCTGGAGAAAGTCCAGAGAAGGGTAACAAAGCTAATAAAAGGGACTAGAGGATCTCAGCTATGGGGAAAGACTACTAGCACTGAACTTATTCTCTCTAAAGAGGAGATGCTTGAGAGGGGATATGATAGTGATGTACAAATACCGTACTGGTGACCTTAGGATATGGAAAACACTTTTCAGTGAACGGGAATTTAAGAAGACACATGGCCATTCACTGAAATTGGAAGAGAAGTGGTTTAACCTTAAACTGTGTAGAGGGTTCTTCACTGTCAAGATTGGCAAGGATGTGCAATTCTCTTCTACAAGCAGTAGTATCAGCAGAGAGTGTTGATAATTTAAAAAAACTATTAGATGGGCACCTTAACGATCACAACATAGAGAGAGGTATACAATGCACTATTAATATAAACACAAGCGCACTCAAACACCACTATGTAACTACGTTTAACTATTCTCTAGGGTGTCTGCTTTCAGAAAATAGGTTTTGTGCAATCTTCAGGCCTAAAATGATTTTTTTTTTTTAAATGTGCAAAAAATGTAAAAACGGCTCTGCCAGCGAAAAGATTAAACAGGTAATTTAATTTAGTGAATGGATAAAATGAAAAATCAGTCATATGACACAAAAAACAATGTGCATTTAAAGTATGAACACCCCAGTATGCTATGTGAAATCATATTGGGACTTTATACACTACCACTCAGAAAAAAAAAAAAAAAAACACACACACTGATCTTTATGTTCCTTATGAATATAGTAACCATTACTTTAACTAGAACCAAACTCAAAAAGTGAAGCTTTGAGACTTTATAGATTATGGGGAACATCTAGAAATGTTAATTGCACCTAAGAAGTGCCATAAAAATAATCTTTTATCTGGAATCCCTCTAAGCTGTATTTCTGCAGTGTTAAATCTAAGGCATTGCTGCCTCTGACTGCTAGCATCAGGAGATATGATGTTACTACTGCACAGCTCACGGTTCTCCTTGCTAAAATCTCTGACATGAGGAACCAAAACCCTGCTAACACAGAGACACTGTGCATAACAAATAAAACTGTACTGAACCACCCTGCTGTGATATTAAAAAGTCTAGGAAAAGTTTAATCTAATGAAAGATCAGATTAAAGACTGCATACAAAAAAGACCATACATTTCAGGGGCTACAACTTAACCCCTTTCATCAGGACTTAAAGTATATTTCCACGCTTAGGATAAGACCTACTTTATATTTGTTACATGTTCCCATTCACATAGCATTACTTTAAAAAAAATAATATATTTTGAAATGGGTTTTACTTCATCTTTATCAGCCTGCAATGTAAAAGCATAATGGGCTAGTATGCATCGCATATTAGCCCATTATGTGACACTTGGAAGCCCGCTATGTCCCCACTCCGAACTGCGTCCATCATCTGCTCCTCTTACTTCCAGGGCCACGGACTCCGGCCCTGTGACCGGCCGGAGTCGCATGACGTCACTCACGTGCATGGGATCGCGGCGCGATCGCGCACATGCCCGATGACGTGGGCACATCACAGTACACTGTATGCAGGGAACCTACAGGTAAGCCTTATTATAGGCTTACCTGTAGGTTAAAGTGGTTGTCAAGGATTGACAACCACTTTAAATGCCATTTCCTGTTTAGCGTCTTACTTTGTAATGTTTAGGAGGTGGCTGGAGTGTTAAGGTTTACTACAATTAAACACTTATACTCCAGAAGATTTTATTCCCCTCATGACTAGAGCATTATTTGCTATTTGGCACTGCTCTACTTTAACTGGCAATTGTGTGATCATGCCACACTGTATGCAAATTAAATTGACATTTTTTTCCCCACACAAATAGAGCTCTTTTGGTGGTATTTGATCATCGCTGGGTTTATTTTTTATTATATAAATAAAAAAAGATTGAAAATTGTCAGAAAAAAAATGAATAAATAATTTTTTTACTTTTTGCTATAAAACATATCCAATAGAAAAAAAAATTCAAAAAGTCTTAATAAATTTAGGCCAAAATGTATTCTGCTACGTCTTTGTTAAAAAATTTTTTAAAAAAAGTGTATATTGATTGGTTTGTGTGACAGTTAAAACATTTTACAAATCATGGTGTATATACACTGGATTTTTTATTTTTTTTATTCTAGTAATGGCGGTGATCAGCGAGTTATAGTGAGACCGCGTTAGGGCGCTAACACGGATATTAGGTGGGAACTGATTGACATTGCCAATGACACTAATACAGTGATCAGTGCAAACACTATACACTGTCACTGTACTAATAACACTGGCTGGGAAAGGGGTTAACAGTGCAATGAAAGGGTTAATGGTGTGCCTAATAGGTGTAATGTATGCAATATTTGCTTTGCAGGGAGAAAAAAAAAAAAAAAAAAAAAAAAAAAAAAAAAAACGACCACATCTCTGCTCCGCGTACAGAGTCATGTGTTGTTAGTAAGCACAGGGCTCTGTACTGTGATTCGCTAAGCCGATCAGCAGGTCCCATCCATAAATCATGGAATGGGACCTGCTAACCGACTTGTGCTGTAGCGAATCACAGTACAGATAGTGTGTGCCCCCTACCCGGAAATGCCAGATCACAAACATGTGCGTGATTCGGCACAGGTCTTTCGCCATGTGGCCGTATGTGCACATGGAGTGGTGAGGAAGATTGTCTGTACTGTGCTGGTGTTTATCTTAACAATAAGTTAAAGTAAAATTAAAGGTAAAACTACTTTTTCCCATTTTGAATAGAGTAACAAAATAATTACAAACCCGGTAATTTTTTGCCATCCTTGTCCCATTGGGGAGATTTCCCTTTCTGTCACAGCCAAAAGAGAAGTGAGGGAATCCCCTTGTCATCAGGTTTAGGGGAACTTGTGTCCAAATGGGAATATTGCCCCTCTACTCCTGCTCTGGTGAGAACTCAAAATTTGGGATTTTTTCTTTCACTTATCGTGAGAAGGGTAAACATGACAAACAGCGAGGGTGAATCAATAAAACCCTGACAGTTTCCTTTCCACTCTCTCCAAATCTATCGTTTGCCTTTAGTTCTACTTTAAACATCCAGAAGCTAGGCTTCTTGCATTATCTGTTAATGAAGAAAAGATTAGTGTTGCTCTGTCAGTGGACACAGTATTACTGTGAAATAGTTTGGAGTAACCTGCAGTCTTGTCAAAGAAGCGTGCTCCAAACAAACATTAAAAAAAGGAATAAATATTTCTAAACTGTTTTTTTGATTAAGGCCCCTTTCACATGGGGTGGATCCGTCCGAGTGGAATTCACCTGCTCAGTGAGGGATCTCTCCGCAGAGCAGGCAGATGGCAGGTCTGCGTCCGCTCCTCTATGCAGAGTGGACAAGGACAGAGCCCACTCTACTCTATGGGACGGATGGATGAAAATGGACTTCATGTCCATTTCCATCCGATTGTCATCTAATCCAACCCGCTGGAAGGATGGCGAACATATCACCATACATCTGTTTTCAGTGGATTTTGACGGATCGGATGCCAGGTGGTGTCAGTGGACACATGTCCGCTGACACCCGCCTCCCAATAGATGACAATGGGGGGCCTTATTGGGTCCGCCTGAAAAACAGACAGGTGTGTCCGACCGTATGAAAGGGCCCATACTGTGAATGGGAAAACAAAAACAGTTGCGTTATTTTCAAATTTGTCTGCAGAAATAGAAAATGAAACAATGCAACAGTAAGTAAACTGTTTTAGCGGCCAAGGAAATCCTTTGGCGTGTAAAAGCCATCACGATTAGTTATACCAGGGTATCCAAACTACAACTAGCTACAAGATTGTATCTGGCCTGCTGTTAGGGTCTGCGGCATATTCTCTATGTCAGCCTCTCTCAACCTTTTCAACACCGAGGAACCCTTGAAATAATTCTCCGGTCTTGGGGAACCCTTGCTAAAAATTAAAAATCTACAACTCATGATACATTAGTGTGATGGTCAATGGGAAGAATGCTCCTTACACTTGTGGTCATTGGGAAGAATTACCCCCTTACAGATTGCTAAAAAGATCAATGGTATCATTGGGAATTTATCTGAGAGGTAGAAATTGACCACTGCTCAAGGAACCCCTAGCAACCTCTGGAGAAACCCTAGGGTTCCACTGAACCCTGGTCGAGAAACTGTGCTCTATGTGGATTCCCTATTGAGGCTTAAGGTCAGCAGAGGGGACCCTGATGGTGACCCTGTTCCCAATGTGCACTGAATGAGGATTACGTTCAGCAGAGGGGATCCCGATGTGGGGACTCTCATGGAGACCTTAATGTAAAGACGGCGGTGATCTATGAGGACCCCCAATATAATGGGGGCTCTGATAGGAACCCAGATGTAAAGATGTATATACAATGTGGCAACAACCTAAGGGTTCCTGCATCATCTACTTTCTCAAATAGTGCAGAACAAGGCATAGTAAGTTAGTAACAGGGAAATTTGAGCTGCAGGAGACCACAGACAATACTGGTGACTAGTTTTCCCACTCCCCGACATTTTTTGGAGTTCATTTCCTATTTAAAAGGAGTACAAACAGCCAATGCAAGTGGAGTCATTGCATATTGCAACAATTTCATATTATTGCTAGATAGACAGACAGATAGCTAAAAAGGCAGAAAATACTTACCAGAGGGCTTGAGTGAAGATGTTTTGGTGGTGGAGGCGGTGGTGGTGGTGGTGGTGCAGGAGTTGAGACAGGTGTTGACAAACTTGATTGTGAAGGAGGCCGAGACAATGGTGCTTGTGTTAACTGTTGCGGCGATGTAGTAAATGACTGCTCAACAGATGAAGTGCTTGCTAATGGTGGTGTTACTTGAGGTGGAGAAGGGCTCTCATTGCTCTGTATTTGCACCAAAGATGCAGCAGCTGACACATGTTCAGTAGGTATCAATGCATGAGATGTAGCCATCCCTGGAGATGTAAGTTGGGGGGTTGGTGTACGGCTTGGAGATGGGGATGATAAATGATGGACCGGTGTCTGCACACGACTATCAAGTGGATTCTCAACTGACTCCTGAGGTATCACTGGAGAACTCACAGAATGAGGAGAATTCTGTCCCTAAAATAAATACATATGAAAACATATATTAAATTAAAAAAAAAAAGAAATAAAAAAAAAATTTTCAGCTACCAAATTACTTAACTAGTCTCACCTGTGCAGGGGAATTCTGACTCACAGATTGCGGCATGGGCATGCCAGGAGAGTTCAGGCCCACAGTGTTCAACACAGAAGAGGACACCTGGAATTGACTTGGGGACACAAAACGATTCTGAGCAACCTGAGACGAACATGCTGACTGAGGAAATCCCAACTAGAAAGGAATCAGAAGTTATAACTATAAACTAACTTTGCCCAATTTGAAACAATGAAAACAGCAAGATTCAAATTTTTAGCTCATTCCTGGTAATAACTACATTCTGCATTTTTCATTTCACTGAAAAAGTCAGAAATTATCCGAACCATGAAAAAAAAAAAAAAATAAATAAATTTCATTATCCATTACATTTGTCTTAAGGTAAACTTTTTTCTTCATTTTAGATAGAGTTAAGGAGGTTATGAATAAGCGGGTTCTATACCCGTGAAACGCGTTAACCTGTGTATACAGCTTTTGTTTTGTCTGCCTGGGTTTATTTTTCGGTTCACAATAAATGGTAACCCTTTCTTTTGGATATTGGAGTGCGGTCTTCTCTTTGCGAACCTAAGGTGGTTATAACCCCTGTCAGGATTTTTTGCCATCTGTGTCTCACTGGGGAGACTTCCCTTCACTTCCTGCCCCATACATGAAACAGGAAGAGGAAGTCCCTCTAAAGTGAGAGAATCTCTGGTTGTGACCAAGGAGACCAGAATTAGCATTGTCCCAATGGAGGGCACAGACAGCAAAAAACAAAAAAAACAAAAACAAAACATTAAGTTATATTTTAATGCTTGACCAGAGGCAAAAGGAAAATGTTACATGCACTGTATTGCAGAGTATCCGGTTTACAACTGGACTGAAAACGCAAACTGACATTTAAAATTTCAGCTGTTTCTATTAACCAACCTGATTCATGGGTGCAGACTGCACTGTCTGCTGTGACATTGGTGCCTGCTGCCTTTGGATCATTGATTGCAAGGGCATACCGGACTGCCCAAACTGGTTCATTCCTGTGTCCAAAAGAAAACCAAGTGTTAAGGTTACAACTTCTCACCAAGACAACCTCATAAAAAATAAAAATAAGCAAATCTACCTGAACCCCATTGCAATTCATGTAGAAGATATGAAAATGACACATTCGAAACAGATACCTGGGTAAGGTCATATTTTAGGGGATAGGCTTGAAAAAAATGCAGCAGAGGCCCAAACAGCCACTTGGCAAAAAAACAGCTTTGAAGATATGAACAGCATCTCATAGAAGGACCGACCTCTGGGAAAATAGAAGAGGGGCCACAGTGGCAGGGGATCAGAGATGACTGTCCTGACCTAACCTAAAGAGCAAAGCAAAAATTGTTTGTTTGACATACCTGTAAGGTAGGATATGGTGACAGTTAAATTCCAGCAAAATTTGATGGGATGAGCACCAGGGAGGCTGGCTTTCAGGAAACTTTGTCCCCAGGAAGCAAAAAAAAAAAAAAAAAAAAAAAAAAAAAAAAAAAAAAAAAAAAAAGTGGGGGGCTCAAGAATATAGGTGGAGCCAGAACTATGACTTGACTAGTTTCATCAATCCTGATGCCCCTGATGTCAGTATGGAGTTGGGCAGAACAAGGAGATTGTACATGTGGAAGGTGCTGCATTTGCACTGCTCCAGCCCCTGAGAGATGTTTTCTTGCAGTCGCTAGATGCGCTTGCTTGTTTTAAAATACATGTGAGTAGCTTATCTTAAGAATAAAGCTGTTGGATGTTATGAAAAACACTAAATTTCCATTTATTATTTTAGTCCATCATTACTGGGAGATCTTTGTATCAAGTGAGCTGAACATGCTTTTGCAGTTAAACGTGTCCTGGCTTTAAAAAAAAAAAAAAAGGGACATGCCCTGTATGACCTTTTGATAAAAAAGTCGATTTAAAAAAGGTGAGCGTGTGTCCTCTGGGGAAGGTGGAGGTCTCAATCGTTTTGGCACCAGTACATTTTTGACTTCACATATTGCACAAGGATATAAGATTATGTAATTTATGGACACTCATTTGTTTGCAATATATTGCCTTCAAGTTTTTGAGGAGAGTTCTATTGACCCTGACTGGATGAAAAAAGGACACAGGCTACCAGGAAAGAGTAATAAGATTCTGCTACAGAACATCACACTAGAAACAGACTAAAATGTCATACTGAAGAGAGAATGAACAAGCATGGTGTCAGGATTAGACCCAGGCACTGCAGATGGTACAATATCATGGCCAAGTGACAGTGGCAATAGCTGCCTAGACCAGCCAGGGCAGAGGAGGATTTTAAAAAACAGTCTCCAAATGCCTAACTGAATCCTCAAAAAAGGGAATACCCTCAATAGGAATAATAGGTTTATTTAGTGCAAGAACGACCGGGTCCAAAGTGGAAATGGTACCCCTCTTATTGAAGTTCTCTTTCATAGGATACAGGGCAGTAAACAAGTCAGGAAATATGAATAGCCTCATGGAGTTAGGGGAACCTTTACATAGAACCCAGTCACTGGATCAAGAATAAGGAAAGGCTTTGTAGATATTGACCTTTTTCTTGAGCAAAATAGAATTAGTGGGGGCTGTGCATAGTAAAATGCTTGTTGTGAAAACTCAGCAGCCTCTGCTAAATATTAGCACACCCCCTTTGCCTTCTGCAAATATAAGCGAGCCAGACAATTAAACTTCCAATGCATCGCGATTGGCGATAATCTTAGGAATAAATCAAATACAGTGGCAGAAAATTCTGCTTTAGCCAGACATGCCAAGTGCATCTGTATAGGAGCTCCTGCGGGGGAAATTGCAGAGTAGATGCAGACTGAGGAGAGCTCAGCATGTCCGGTATAAGGTAATTGCATTAACAGGTGATAAACGTTCCTGTGGCTGTGTTAGGCAACAGATGACACAGCAAATGATCAGCTTACGTCATTGGTGGAAAATGGTGGCGCAGTTAGGAGTCTTACAAGCACTATGTCACTAGCCAAAGAACACCTAAGTAGGTGAGGCCGATAAAAAGACCGCCAAATTTAAAATAGGTAAATGCTATTTAACCACTTCCCGCCTGGCGTACAGACAAATGACGTCCGGGCGGGTGTTCCGCTATCCTGACTGGACGTCATAGGTCTTCAGGATAACCCGCAATAGCATGCCCGTGCGAGCGCGCATTGTAGCGATCGGTGGTGTGGTGGGTCAGTCTGACCCTCCGCATTACAGACCTCGGTAAAGTACTTCCATCGGAAGCTCGTTACCACGTGATCAGCCGTGACCAATCATTGCCACGCGAGAACACCAGGGAGCCGAGCAGGACCACCAGGGAGCCGAGCAGGACCACCAGGGAGCCGAGCAGGACCACCAGGGAGCCGAGCAGGACCACCAGGGAGCCGAGCAGGACCACCAGGGACACCATCATGGAGCCCACACTAGACCACCAGGTAAGGGGCACAATGCCCAGCATGGATTACAGATTACAATTACATATGCCACACTAGACTACCAGAGAATCAGTGCCCACCTATCAGTGCCCAGTGCAGATTAGGAGTGCCACCTATTAGTGCCGCTTATCAGTGCCCGTCAGTAGTGCATATCAGTGGCACCTATCGGTGCTCGTCAGTGCTGCTTATCAGTGCCACCTATCAGTGCCCATCAGTGCTGCATATAAGTGCCTCATTATCAGTGCCCGTCCATGTTACCTCATCATTGCCAATCAGTACTGCTTCATCAGTGCCCATCAGTGTAGCCTCATCAGTGCCCATCAGTGATGGTGAAAATGTAATTATTTACAAAGTTTTTTGACAGAAACACAAAAACTTTTTTTATTCTTTCAATTTTTATTTTTATTTTATTTGTAGCACAAAAAATAAAAACCGTACAGGTGATCAAATACCACCAAAAGAAAGCTCTATTTGTGGTAACAAAATGATAAAAATTTTGTCTGGGTACAGCGTCGCATGACTGCGCAATTGTTATTCAAGGTGCGACAGCGCTGGAAGCTGAAAATTAGTCTGGGCGGGAAAGGGGGTAAGCGCCTGGTATTAAAGTGGTTAAAAAAAAAAGAATAAAAAAAATAAAAAAAAAAAAAAAAAAAAGAAAAACACACACACAACTTTACCTATGAGGCAAATAATGTGGGACAATATTGACTAGGGGGAAAAAAACTCAAACACAAAGTGTAGATTACCCCATAACCTGTACCTTCAAAACCGCTTGTGTGGTTAGCACTGCGGTGAGTCTTGTAGGATAAAAAGATATAATGTAGTTTACACTGTAGGGGGCTGGAAATTTAACTAAAATGTGGAAATCCATTTACATTTTGACCATAGATCCGCATTAACAAACCGTAAGAGAACTTTAAAGCAGTTGTAAAAGCCAAATCTTTTTTAAAATGAGAAAATATGTTATTTACCTGCTCTGTGTAACGGTACTGCACAGAGTGGCCCCTCGCCCTCTCTTCTGGGGTTCCCTGCCAACGCTGTCCACTCCTCTTCTCTGAATGCCCCCATAGCAAGCCGATTGCTATGGGGGCACTCATGCACGCACACTCCCAAGGCGGGCTGTGTGCATCTGTAGACTTACACCATGACTGGGCCCCACTCCCTCCTCACAGGATTAGATTGACAGAAGCAGGAGCCAATAGCGCTTGCTGCTGCATGTGTCCTGTGCATACAGAAGAGAGCAGCACAGCTGCAGACAGGCACAGTGGAGGATCCAAAGAGGTGCCAGGTAAGTATTAAGGGGGGCTAGGGAGAGCTGATCATGGAAGGTTTAATTTACCTTAATTCAGAAAATGCACGAAGATAACTAAAATTAGATCTTTAGAGCCAATTCAATTCAATTAAAAGTCATAACTGACCTCTGAGGTGGCAGGTTCTGTGGAGTTCTGAACCACTTGCTGACCAGCCGCCATCGTTATATGGCGGCAGGTCGGCTTGTTCCCCAAAACACTGTCATGGTATGTCGCTCGCGGGAACCCGTGGTGTGGGCGAGCGTGCTCACTGGCTAGCGGGGGAGCCAATCAGCGGGTGGGGCGGACCATGTCTGCTGGCCACCTGCTATCGCTCCCCAGACAGGAAGAATGGGGATCTGCGAGTGTAAACAAAGCAGATCCCAGTTCTAACAGGGGAATTGCGAGAGATAGTCTGTTCCCAGTGATAGGGAACAATGATCTCTCTCCTCCTCCAGTTAGCCCAGCCCCCATACAGTTAGGAACACCAGAGGGAACACACTTAACCCCTTGATTGCCCCCTAGTGTTAACCCCTTCCCTGCCAGCGACATTTACACAGTAATCAGTGGCTATTTAAAGTTCTGATGCTGTATAAATGTTATTGGTCCCAAAAAAATGTCAAGTGTCCGGTCTGCCGCAATGTCGCAGTCCTGCTAAAAATCGCAGAACGTCACTATTACTAGTAAAATAATAAAAATGCCATAAATTCCCATAGTTTGTAGACGCTATAACTTTTGTGCAAACCAATCAATATATGCAGAGGTTGCCTCCTAGAAGTATGAGTACATCTGTTAACCAGGTTCTTTGGGGACAGTTTGGTGCAATGAGAATCACCAAAAGCTTCTCTTTTATTTTGCAGAGCAGTTGAGGAAGAATCTGCACTTTCCTGAATTGGCCCATGGAATTACCAGAGTATCCAATGCCAGTGCTAGGGGATCCTTGTTACTGGCAAAGAACAGGGATAACTTGTTACTGAACCTGGTGTCCAGGATGTCCACATCTGGAGCCCCCTATTTAGGACATTGGATATATGGGGATGAAGGGACCATTCCCCTTGGTCTAGGTCAGTGGTGGCAAACCCAAGGCATGTGTGCCAAAGTCGGCACACAGAGCCCTCTCTGTAGGCACGCCAGGAAGAAAAGAGAAAAGCACACACTGATGGTGATTGGTCCACACCGCACCACCCCCCCATCGAACTACATCTCCAACAGGTCTCTAGGGCCAGCGGTGACGCGTCCGAGGTGGGTGTGCCTGAGAAGAAGCAGCTCCCACGTGGCTCTGGGGCCAGGGGTGATGTGCGGTGTGGAAATACAATCATACAAGCCGTCTCCTCCACACCGCACACCCCCATCAAACTATACCTCCCAGAAATCTTTGGGGCCAGCGGTGACAGGTCTGGGGTGGGCGTGAGAGAACACATCTCCCACTAGGCTGAAATCAGGGGTGGCGTGCGGGCGGAAATGAATTGCCCATTCGGGAGACATTGACTGGAGACAGGGGAGATGCTTATGGGAACATTATGTACAGTGATCTTGTCTATCCATTCTGTCCCCCTTCTTAGAGGCAGAGGCTCAAGCTGCTGACCGGAGCCATGCAACACCTGTTCTGCCTGCTGGTGGGTACCTTCCACTTGAACTCCCTCCTGTCCGGTTTCACCTCCTTCATCCTGGCACTTTATCTAGGTCAGGATCCAGATTAACCACCAAAATGTGTTGGATTAAATGTATCTTTTTTCTTAATTGAAAAAAAAAAACACTTACATTTTAAAACCGCATTCCTGGGAATTGTGCCTCATCATTGGGCCTCATTCGGAAACCTTGTGCTCCATCATTGGTATCACTGGGAAACATTGTGCCCCATCATTGGTGTCATTGGGCCTCATTATTATATAAGACAAAAGCTGTTGGTTTGCACAACTGTACGAGTTTTTTTCTAAACTAAAACCCAGATATTGAGGTTTAATTGCACTGTTGGCACTTTGAAATAAGTTGGTTTTGTGTTGCAGTTTGAGCACTCAGATTCAAAAAGGTTTGCCATCACTGGTCTAGGCAGTAAAGCCTGTGGAAATCTGGCTTCCATATGTACACTCCTGAAAAGTGAACCGCAGAAATTCCTGGATAGTGTTTTGCTGGCAGGAGATGATCACTTTCTTCCTTCAAGGAACCATGATATAGGCCAATGTAGGTGTTGTCTGATTGCACCCAGATTGGGTGTTCCTGAAGAAGGGAGGTCCAGTGATGAAGAGCCAGTTTCATTTCCCTAAGCTCCATGATGTTGATGGGGAGCTTTACTTTCTTGGGTGACCAGGTTCCCTAAACTGTGATAGATTGGAAAACTCCTCTGCAACCTTTGAGGCTAGCACCTGTTACCACCTTATATGAGTGTGAGAGAAGCAACTTTCCCTTTTCGAAGGCTGGATTGGAAATTGACCAACTGAGGGTAGTTCCTTGTGTAACTGGTGAAAAGCATAGGAAAGTCAGAGATGGAGTGTTTTTTCCAGGCCAACCAGGCTTTTAGCAAAAAATTCTGTTCATATGGACAAAAATGAGCGCCATTCCAAAAAAATTGTGTCATGGCTTGTTCTAGGGCATCAGCAAAGAAAAGTAAGGCATAAGAGCAGCTGTGCCCAGGCTTGGCCCTAAAGACAGGATTCTGTTAACTGTTCCTTGTCCTAATTCCATTAGCTGCAAGTTAAACAAACAGAAAATTTCTGCAATAGCTGGTTGCAGGGCTGGACCTGCAAGTGTAAAGAGCCTTTAAGAGAGTTTCAAATTTTCTGTCTGCGGGATCCTAAAATAAAGGAACATCTTCTGTAAGCACAGCAAGTCCACTTTTTGGCGACTTGACTAAATACAACTTAGCAATGATTAAGAGAAGAGTGAAAATCTTTTTAGGGTTAATTCAATCATAATAAATCGCCCATTCTATTTGTTCATGAATGTGAAATGTCTTTTTAGACTTTGCAGGCCTCTCAGTAATCAGAGGGGCGTAGTGAGGAGAAGGATAATCAAGTGTGACTAAACAAAGTCTTTTGTACACAGCATAAGTAAGCATATGTACACTGACAAGCATGTTGTGTGAAGCCATAGCATCGGGTGTAAAGAAGCCTGAGGGTGAGGAATCTTCCACAGCCTCCTCTGATATTGCTCCTGAGTCAATGTTCTCTAGGTCTAGGGGAAGGTAGGGGAGGAGGAGAAGAAGCCTGGCGCGTGAGCGCTGTGAAGGGATGTCTGTAATAAAGCTATTAGTTGTCTGATAAATTCTGACATAGGTGCAGAAAAATCTGCCTTAGTCAGGTAGGCCGCTTGTTGCAAATTGCATAGATAAAGCTAAAATCAGATGCATAAATTTAGCGTTAAAATAGGATCCTGCTCCAGTGCAAGGAAAAAGGTTTGAGTGTTTTGCTACCACCCATTGTTACAGCAAGTTTTTGCAACAGTTCCCTTGCGTATGAAGTTTGCCATTGCCATCAATGAGAAAATTTGCCCGTGGAGTACGCACGGAGTACAGTGTGGAAATAGGGTAAGCCTGTCCATTGAAGAACACACAGCAACCAGCTAAATAAGTGAAAACAAAAACATTCACGGTTTCCTGGTTTTCTATTTTTACGAAAAAACGAATGCTATTCAGGAGACATTTATTAGGTGCACTGCAAGAAGAGGAGATCTTAAGTCTCATACTTGCTATAAGGTTACAATATTGGTCCAATAACAGGTCAAGCCTGATAACTTTTCACATCACTAGTTCTTGTATGGGTCCATCATAGTGGGTATAAACCCAGAGAGGACAAGTTCCAAGGCAGGAAAAGAATAAAAATGTAATCAATGATGCCCCTCAGGATCCCAAATGTCCCGTTTACAAATTTGAAACAAGTTAGAGTCTGTCATTTGGAGGTACCAGTGAGGAGGTTCAGGTGGGCAGACGAGCATGCCAAATCTAAACAATTTATTCGCCAAACAGCAAACGGTGGATTCAGGTTGAGCTCATGTTCAACCCGAACCTGAAGCTCATCCTTAGTTTTTAGAATGGGTGACTGGTGTGCAATCGACGTGTAACCTAAATTTGGACTGATGGGTGCTTTAAAAGCACCACATTTATGTTTCTTAACCTATACGTGAACCCCCACCTTCTAAAACAATCTAGTTTAAAATTGAAATGCAACGCAAAACATTTGTACAAATAAATAATTCAAAAAAAAAAAAATTATACACACACACACACACAGTGAAGAGCTGTGCAGAGGGGCGTGTCAGCACAAGTCTTGGCCACTGGAGGACAGGCAAGCTGTGTTCCCGGAACAGCCAGAAAACTGACCACACAGGGATGGATGTGTTTCTATGCATTAGTGTGGTCAGTTGGAAATAGGAAAGCAGTGGGACTGGCAGGAACACCAGTGATTTCATACTAAAGGAAGAAATACAAAGAGAACAGGATACTTTTTAAAACAAGTACACGGTGCAAGATGCACAAATCAGGAATCTGAAACGTTCGGGTAACATATACTAAGTGCAGAAGTACAACTTTCCAATAGGGAATTGCCAAAAAACAAGAAAAAAAAAAAGTTGCCTTCCGCCAATGTAGCAAAGACATTCAAATGGGGGGGGTTACAGACTAAGTGCGTTAACACCCAAAATTTAAAACATTTCTATTTTTACAGGGAAACCAAGTCTTAACATAGCTATGCTGGAGGTTCTTGGGAGGTCACCTTCACCCACCTTGGTGGCCATACCCATGAAGGGTCTGGGTACCATAGGAATGGACCATGGCCTTGGCCCTATATAGCACCCTGTGGCTAACTGCATTCACTGTATCACATGCTAATGTGGGTGAAAAATAAAATATTGCTTGGTGCATGGTCTGGGTACAGTTCCCAAGATTAAGCATTGAGGGCAATCAGTCAGAAAACTTCTAGAGAGCCCTGAGGCAGTAAGTAGTTGGATCTTGACAAAAGTGGCAGTCATAGTAATGAAAATAAATAAAACCAATTGGTGCAGAAGAGGCCATCAACTAAGGACACTTGCAAAAAAGACAGTAGTCCCATGGTATAGATGGGGTTATGAAGGTACACAAAGGCACATTCCCAACAAAACTTTTGCCAGTGTCCAATAACCTGAAGGTAGTGGCATGATCCCATGATCTATAACTACAATTCCTGTGTAGTCCTTTATGTTTAAAAACAAAAAAAGTATTTAAAATTATACAAATGTTATTTTTAAATCCATGAGGAATTCTCATAGGAAGAATAAAGGGATTTTATTAAAACTTACCATAAAATCCTTTTCTCTGAGTTCACTGACAGACGCAGCTCTCCATTGACATGTGGGGTTATATGCAGATCCTATTAGGAGTTAACTAGGCAAAGAAAGGAAGCAAGCTGGCCCCTCCCAGGGGGGTGTCCTCTCTTTCCCATACAATCCCCCTACTCTGCGCAGTACATCAGTTCGTAGCAAGCCGTACCAAAAAACAACGCAGAGGGGTGGGTGCTGCGTCTGTCAGTGAACTCAGAGAAAAGGATTTTACGCTAAGTTTTAATAAAATCCCTTTTTCTCCTACGTTCACTGACAGACGCAGCTCTCCATTGACATGTGGGGATGTCCCAAAGCTGTGTCATTAAGAGGGGTGGGCAACAAAAAACCATGCCGAACGATGCTTGACTACATGACGCGTCTCATCCCCCTAACATACCCTTTCTCTCCTGTGGGGGGACCCTCCCCGGTCGAACGAAGGAAAGAAACGGATCAATTGAGGATTATCCTAGACGTATATTGGGGTGTACAGTTACCTCTCGACGCAGACAGTCACTTGAGTCTCTTTTCCTAAAATACCATTCAAAATTATTTTAGGGAAATAAGAAGGATACTCTTAAGGAGTACCTAAATTTTTATTGTAAACATATTAAAATTTATGAAAAAAACAAAAATT
>BLSH010516567.1:91607-109068 GCA_018402905.1 Glandirana rugosa | reverse complement strand
GACATGTGGGTTATATGCAGATCCTATTAGGAGTTAACTAGGCAAAGAAAGAAAGCAAGCTGGCCCCTCCCAGGGGGCTGTCCTCTCTTCCCATATAATCCCCCTACTCTGTTCAGTACATCAGTTCGTAACAAGCCGTACCGAAAAAACCGCAGAGGGATGGGTGCTGCGTCTGTCAGTGAACTCAGAAAAAAGGATTTTACGGTAGGTTTTAATAAAATCCCTTTTTCTCCTACGTTCACTGACAGACGCAGCTCTCCATTGACATGTGGGGATGTCCCAAAGCTGTGTCATTAAGAGGGGTGGGCAAACGACAACACCTGTACCCAACAGAACCTCTGCAGAGACGCCAGACGCGCTTACACTGGCGCCTGTAAAACTTTACGGCCAAAAGCAGCATCCGAAGATGCGGACACAACTTTATAAAACTTAGTAAATGTGTGCACCGAGGCCCAAGTAGCCGCCTTGCACACCTGTGACACCGAGGCCTGGTGTCGAAAAGCCCAGGAAGTGCTAACAGCCATGGTAGAATGAGCCGTGACTGGAAAAGGAGGCACTTTGCCCCGAACAGAATACGCATGAGTTACAGTCTGTCTGATCCAACCAGAGACAGACTGCCATTCCTTTGCGCGGACCATCCGTCAAGACAAACAACGCGTCAGACCTCCGAAAATAGTCTGTAGCCCCCAAATACACCCGCAAAGCCTGTACGATATCCAAGGAATGCAACTCAATCTCCTTAGGATGTGAAGGGTGCGGACACAATGAAGGGAGAATAATATCTTCGTTAATATGGAAAGAAACCACCTTCGGCAAAAAAGGCGACGGGCGCAAGACCACCTTGTCCCTGTGCAGGACCAAGTAAGGAGACCTGCAGGACAACGCTGCCAACTCAGACACCCGCCTAGCGGATGTAATGGCCACCAAGAAAGCCACTTTCTGCGACAACAATTTTAAGGGAATATCCCTGATCTTCTCATATGGTGGCTTCTGAAGCACTGAAAGCACCAAATTCAAATCCCACGGTGCCATAGGCGACCGCACCTTGTGCAAATGTACGAATCAATGAATGTGACGCCAGAGGGTGTTGAAAAAGAATCGCCAAAGCCGATATCTGGCCCTTGAGAGTACTCAAAGCCAATTTTTTATTCAGGCCCTGCTGTAAAAAAGTCAGGACCCTGGATACCACATAAGAGCGAGGGTTCCAACCCCTCGCCTCACACCAGGCAATATATGCCTTCCAGGTGCGATGATAAATCTTGCACGCTTTCAGCATGGTAGGGACCACCGAGTCGTCTACACCCCTGTCCCTCAGCTCCTGGGACGCGATAGCCAGGCCGTCAAAGCCAGCGAGTGTAAAGCAGGGTGCAATATGGGTCCCTGAGACAACAGATTGTCTCGCAGTGGGAGACGCCAGGGAGCGTCTGCCACCATTCTTACCACGTCGGCGTATCACGGACGCCGAGGCCAATCCGGAGCCACCAGAATCATCGGAATTCCCTCCGCTTCTACCCTGCGCAGTAGACGTGGGAGAAGTTTGAGGGGAGGATAGGCGTACAGAAGACGATACCGACCCAAAGGTGCCACAAGCGCGTCTGTGGCCACCGCCAACGGGTCCCTTGTCCTGCACACAAAGGTCTTTACTTTGTGGTTGAATCGAGACGCCATGGAGGTCCACATCTGGCGTGCCCCACTTGTGGCAAATCTGGCTGAACACTTCTGGATGGAGGGACCATTCCCCCTGATCCAGCGTCTGGCGACTGAGGAAGTCCGCCTGCCAATTTTCTACGCCTGGAATGTAGATGGCAGAGATTGCCGGTACGTGAAGTTCTGCCCAACGCAGAATGAGAGCTGCAGCCGCTGCCGCACTCCTCGTTCCACCCAGATGGTTCACATATGCCACCGCTGTGGCATTGTCCGACTGAACCCGAATCGGGAGCCCTTGAAACCTAGCCGTCCAGCGGGATAGGCAGATTCTGATCACTGTTAGCTCCAGCACATTGATCGGAAGGCGAGATTCCTGCGCCGACCAACGGCCCTGGGTCGACAGATGTCCCAGGACCCCCCCGACAGGTGATGATCCAAGTGGACCAAGCGGTCCAGAGACAGTGGGGATCTGTCCCACCGAGACAGAATCGCTCTCTGAAGTAGCAGAGTGTGGCTCTGAGCGCAAGGTTCCGCCTCGAAAGCTGACACCATGAGCCCCAGCACCAGCATACAGAACCGTAATGATGACTGCCGGTGAGACAGTAAGGTTCGCACTGCTGATTGCAGGGACCGCAGCTTGGCCGGAGGGAAGAACACCTTCGCCTGCTCCGTGTCCAGAGTCAGACCCAGATATTCCAGGCGACAAGACGGGGTCAATGTCGACTTTTGCAGATTGATCAGCCAACCGAAGTCCTTTAACGAGGCCATGGTAATAGCTACGCTCTCCTCCAGGGCTGAGGCAGACTCTGCTCTGAGGAGCAAGTCGTCGAAGTAAGCTACCACCGCAATGCCCCTCTGCCTCAGTAGTGCCAGCACTGGGGCCACCAACTTGGTGAAGACCCAAGGAGCCGAGGCCAGACCGAAGGGCAGTGCCACAAATTGGTAATGGAGATCTCCCACCGCAAAGCGTAGGAAGCGCTGGTGTCGGAGACAAATGGGAACATGGAGATACACATCCCTGATGTCCAGGGACGCCAGGAAGTCCCCCTGATGTAGGGCGGCCACGACTGAGCGGACCAATTCCATCCGGAATTTTCGCGCTTTCACATAAAAGTTTAGCGCCTTCAGGTCCAAAACCGGCCTTACCCCCCCCCCCCATTTTTTTTGGGGACCACAAATAGGTTTGAGTAAGAACCGTGAAACCTCCCTGACTGAGGCACCGGCACGATCACCCCTTGGTCTGATAGTGCCTGAACGGCCCCGAAAAGGGCCTCCCGACGTTGATGCGGGAGTCTTATGTTCGATGGGAAGAACCTGTCTGGGGGTAGAGTGCTGAACTCTATCCTGTACCCGGAGGACACCACTTCCCGCACCCACCGGTCGGAAATGCGGGCAGTCCACCTGTTTGCGAACCCCAGAAGCCACCCCCCCACCCGATCTTCGTGTGGGGGGAAACCCATCATGCAGAGGAGGGCTTATCCTCTGCTTTTTCGTTTTTGCACTGCCAGGGTCTTTTACCGGCCCCTGTAACAGCCTTGCCGGCTCGCGGGCCCTTGCCCGCTGCGCCAGGGGCACAAAAAAAACCTCTTCTGACCCAAAGAGGCAGGCCCCTGCTTGCGGCGAAATTCTCACCACCTGGGCTCCAGAAGAAATGTACTCTTCCCGCCAGTGAAATCCGTAATGATTTCATCCACCTAAGGCCCAAAGAGACGGCCACCCTGCAAAGGGAGGTCCGCTAGACCTTCTTTTGGATGCGTAGTCACCCGACCACGAACGCAACCAGAGGACCCGTCTGATAATGACTGCAAAAAAAGACATTTTGGACAACATAGGGAGCAGGTCTAGAGCAGCATCACACAGGTATTTGATACCGTGAAAAACGTGTTCTGCTTTCTGCGACGCCTCAAGCGTTCTGCCGCAGTCCAGATCATGCTGTAGCTCCGCCGTACATTCAGACAGATATTGCGCCGCCATGGCAGACGCCAGGGCCGGTCTCAAGGCCTATCCTGCCAAAATGAAAAGTGCCTTAGACACCACCTCTGTCCTCCCATCGGCAGGATCCTTAAACGACGGTGACCCCTCCAGGGAAATAGTCGCCGCCTTGTACAGGCTCGCCACCTGGGGGGGTCCACCCACTTCTTTACGAAATTATCCTCAAAAGGATACTGGATAGCCAAACGCTTTGGCATGGCAAGGAATGCTGCAGACACTGCTTATCATAAGGGTAAGCTCTGGGTGACCTAGGAGGCCTGGCAGTCCCGCAGACATAAGTAGACATCTGCGACTCGCCATCTTGGTCCAGTCGCAGAGACACAAGGATGCCAGATATTATTGCAGCCAACAGCGCCTTTTTGCGCGCTGCCTTAGCCCCTTGGTCTTCCTCATCATCCGAGGGGTCAAGTTCAACCTCAGAAAGTTCCACGGGGGTCCCGTGACCCCCGAAGCCGCTTCCAGTTCGGAATCCTCCCCTGAGGAACAAGGGGGAGGAGGGCGCTGCTTAGGGGCCTCCGGGGCCTTGCTCAGCCCCACCCTTGGAAGAAATTCCCCAAACACCGCCCTCAGCTGTTCTAGGGAGACCAGGGACCCCAACACAGGTTGCACTGTCGCTGATTCCTCTTCAGAGGGCCTTGCAGGGTCATCTGCCACCACTCCACTCAGACCGAACACACACAGTGAGGACAACTAGCGGCACCCCCACACTGTAACCACACCACCGCCCCTCAGAACGCCAGGGAGACCCAGGAGGACTGCACCCACCGCCACCAGCACCCCACAGGAAGCCAGCTATACCTGCTGTTTTTGCCACAGAAAAACATCCTGAGGACCGCCAGAGAGCTTGCGCCGTCAGCAGCCAGCCACACTGCCCCAGTAAAGTGAAAGTAAAAACGGCAGTAGCACGTTTTCTCAGCATGCAGGGACTCCAATATGGCCGCCGAGGACATCCACTAGAGGCCAAGGGGCTGCTGAGGACCGAAACTCCGGCAAAATGGGCGCCACAGCACTGGAGGGAAAATCCCAAGAAAAATGGCGTGTGGCTACTGCAAAATGGCGGTGATCCGCCGCAAAATGGTGGCGGATCGCCGCATGGCGGCCTAGGCGGTATGCACACAGTGCCAAACAGGGTGCTGAGTGGGAGGGGAGGGAAGGGTTAAGAGGAAAGGACGAAGGGACCCAGGAGAGCCCCAGCGACCAGCGTCTACCGGCGGCTAACGCAGACAGAGATGCCAAAAATCGCGCATCCCCCCCCCCCCCCAACAGGAGCAGAGGGGGGCTCACTCACCACTCCGGACGGGCGCAGCGGGTAGCCACCCGGTTGCAAACTTTTCTCCCCAGCTGGGGAGGGATGCTGCTGGCCACAAGCCCCTAGACAGGATCAAAATGCGGACACTGGGCACAAGTGGGGATCACCCACTGGCCGCCCGCACAGAACGGGCACGATGCGGCGGGACCCACTATAGCCTGGGACTAGCTCGCATCGGTTGGCCGTGTTGGGGAAAGTACAGGATTTTCCAGGAACCCTCTATGCCCCAGCCGGCTTCTTAATAGTAGTCTTCATTAGCTTGATGAAAAAGGGATTTTATTAAAACTTACCGTAAAATCCTTTTCTCTGAGTTCACTGACAGACGCAGCACCCACCCCTCTGCGTTTTTTTCGGTACAGCTTGTTATGAACTGATGTACTGCGCAGAGTAGGGGGATTGTATGGGAAAGAGGACAGCCCCCTGGGAGGGGCCAGCTTGCTTTCTTTCTTTGCCTAGTTAATTCCTAATAGGATCTGCATATAACCCCACATGTCAATGGAGAGCTGCGTCTGTCAGTGAACGTAGAAGAAAAATTATTTTTGTACAATAGTTGCAATAGACCGCCATGCCCAATTGGCTAATTGCACCAATACCTCAGAGCACTACCTCACAAACACAATTTGTATACAGTTCATATTGTTTTTACGAATATAGGTTACAGTGTCACCATCCTTGGTTCAAATGTATATGTCCCAACTTTAGAGATGAGGTAGAGATTGCCAACTTCAATGTGTTTTGTGCTTGGCTTCATCAGAAGGCAGAGATAATATAGTAAAAACCAAAGCCACATTTTAAGTTGTTGACATCGCAAGTCGAGCCAAGATCATACCGTGTGGGTGACCCCAGGGGAAAAGAAAAAAAGGCTAGCCCACCATCCACTGAATGGAACACTTCCAAGAGTTTAAGTAGGCTTGTTGGCAAAGGTTCACTGAAATGAACTAATCAATATCTTCAAACAATAGGATATAGGCAGATGAGAACTTAATTGTATAGTTCCTTGCCCTCAGGAAAGTGCATTGAATGGGTTTACTATATGTCACATTACAGGGACCAATTCACATATGCCTCCAATGTGTCTCTTGCTACTAGTGTCCCTGTAATCCAATCACATATTTTAAGAATATTTTTAACATTGTCTTTTTTAATGTAAAAAAAAAAAAAAAAAAATTTCTCCTGTTTTAGGCACCTATAAAGTCCTGTATGTTAAATGTGTACTTCTTTCTTTGGTAAATATACAAGATTTATCCGTGTCAAAAACAGAATTTGTTGAATGAAAAGGTAAAATCATATCCTTTAACAAACCTATAGGGTCTGCTGCAATTTATCTGGCTGATATCCAAAGACCCCCACCTCAGCTAGATATTTCTAAGATGCACCTCATAAATGTGACACGTGTTTCATGCATTGGTTGCGTTTGACAAAATCGCATCTAAGTTATGAAAATCCTCCCGTGTGTGAAAAAAAAACCTAAATACAGATCACATATTTTTTTTGTCTGATTGTTTACAAACATGCAGTTGATCACTTTGCCATCTTGTGAAAGTGGATACAATTAAAACACTTGGCATATATGAACATATTTTCAGCTAAGGTCTTACCTTGCTGGCTTGGCATAGTATTAATCATTTGGTTTTGAACAGCAGATCTCAGAATGTTTGGATCTGGGACTGGACCATCTACATAGAGTAAAGGAGTAAAAATAAACAGGTTCCGTGTTTAAATTGCAATCACAAATCAATGAAAACATATCAAAATATAGGATACTGCAAAGCCAAAAAATAAATCCAACTAGAAAAAACGCAAAAAGATGACCATTTCCTAGTTTGTATAGACAAGACTGCTGGTTGAACAATAAAGGAGAAGCAACAAAATTAATAAAATCAGTTGTGAACACATCTGCAAACAGCAGAATCGGATTACCTAGCTCCCAGTGTGATTAGGGTTTACATACTTTGTATGCAAACACTATATACCTTTGAAAATTATGTGATCTGTTTGATATGTAAAAAAAAAAAATCCCTAACGATCTTGTCTGAAATCCAATAATCTCATACATTCCTGTATACGCTAGCGTTACCAGCCCTGCACACTTTTCTCTGTGGAATACAGAACACCTACTAGGTTATGTGGCTAAAAGGAGGGATGGGTTCTGTAGTCCTAACACACTTGCCATTCTAAGGCCTCATACACATGGACATTTTTTTACCGCCGCGTTTTTTGCCGCTCTCCATGTTATTCAATGGCCCCATAAAAACGCTGACGCTTTCAAGCTGTAGATAGCGGCGGCATTAGTGAGCTGAAATAAGAACCCACACCAGCTCGTTATGGCATTTTTGACGCTGAGCCAGCAAAACGCTCACTAATGCGCATTAACCGGCTATTTTAGAGCCGGTGTTTTTAACGCCACCGTTTTCAGGTTAAAAAATATCAGATTTTTTTTAAACAAAACGCGTATTGACGCCGATGCTCACTAACGCGCATTAACGCCGACTAAATCACGTTTTTGACGCCGATTTTTCCCTGACATCTGGCCCAACGTTACAGCTAATTTAATACGCCCCTATGTATGGGGCCTCAAGCGACAATGTCACAGATCCAGTAAAGCAAGTATTGTCATCCTAGGACAAGAAGTTTGCTGCTAACACGATCACAAAGTGCGAATTAAAATAAGAAAAAAAAAAAATCTATGAAAAATTTGCAAAAGTAGTTCCTGCACTACTTTTGCTGATTTCAGGTGCAACTTCAATAGACATTTGTGCATGAAGCCAAAGAGATGTCTATCAAGTAGCACCTGAAATCGCGCTACTTAAAGTGAAGTAGCAGCCATTTCAAAGTAGCATCAATGTGAACCAGGGCTAATGGTGAGAAGAGAAGACCAAATGACAGCCTTTGAAATTTAAAAAACAGTAGTTGGATGCTGAAAAGTCCAAGAAGTACTCACAGATCCAGCAGAGTGAGCTTAGACAGAAAAGGGTATAACTGTATTGTTAAAGACCTTAGGCTTGAACAAGGATTTGTCTGAACCACTGAGAAATGGTTAATGAGAAGCTGGTTCCCCTTTATAGAAATCATCAGGAATGACAAAGGGTTAGTTCTTCTAATAAAAAAGCAGTAGCTACAAGATAAACACCCACTGCACAAATATCCAGATAACGAAGGGATATCTCCTAATTATGTACTGTATCTAGACAGATGGAAGAAGAATGTCCTGGTAAAGGTAAAAGGCCAAAACCACCTTAGGAACAAAGTAAGAAACTCTGGGGTTGATTTATTAAAACTGTAGATTACAAAATCCGGTGCAGCTGTGCATGGTAGCCAATTAAGCTTTGGCAAAAAAAAAAAAAAAAAAAAAAAAATGGAAGCTGATTGGTTTCTATGCAGAGCTGCACCAGATTTTGCACTCTCCAGGTTTAATAAATCAACCAACCCTCTGGGTCTCAACACCATCTTAACCCTGTAGAAGACCAGAAATGCTTTTGATGACAACCATTTGAGGAAGGAAGGAAAAGGAAATATTTCTGATTCAAAGGGAAGACACGGGCTGGTTGTACAGAAGAAGCTACATTATACACACCCTATAGAAAAGTATTAATTAACTAGTTCCCACCCGCGCTATAGCCGAATGACGGCTAAAGCGCTGGCCTTAATTGCCAGGAGGCCGTCATATTACATCCTCCTGTGCATGAGCTGCCTGCACGCCCCCTGAGGGGCACGCTCTGTGATCACAGAGTCTGAGACTCGGCTGATCACAGATCGGAGTAAGGGGCCGATCCCGACCCTTTACCACATGATCAGCTGTCAGCCAATGACAGCTGATCACGTGATGCAAACAGAAGAATGGTAATCTTTTTTCCCCCACGCTGTTAGTGTGAGGGTAAAAAAAAATCCGATCACTGGCTTCTGTCAGAGGGACACCAGTCCCTCACACAGAGGCACGGCTACCACATCTGTGCCCACCAGTGCCACCTATAAGTACCCGCCAGTTCCACCTACCAGTACCCACTAGTGCCACCTATCAATGCCCACCAGTGCCACCCATCAGTGTCACTTACCAGTGCCCATTAGTGCCCAGTGCCACCTATCAGCGCACATCAATGAAGGAGAAAGTACCCGTTTTCAAAATTTTATAATAAACTTTGAATCTTTTTTTTTTCTCAAAATTGTGGGTCTTTTTTCGTTATTTACTTTACTGTCCAATTGTTTATATTCTCGTTTTTCACGGTTAGGCCCATGCAAATCTTTAATTGAAGAATTAAAATAAATAAATAAATAAATAAATAAAAATCACACATTTTGGGCTGTCCCAGGAATAATAGAGGGAAAATCTTCCAATAGGAACACTAGTTCTGGTGACCAATGGATTCCCTTAATTAGCAGAGATTTCTTCGAACACTTCTTGTCTTGTTTTGGCTTTGGGACAGGAAGTGAAGGTCGAGCCCATAGCATAGCATAGAAAAATATGATTTTTTTGACATACTGTAAAATCCTTTTCTCTGAGTTCATTGACAGACACCGCGATCTATATTTCTTGACCAGTCACCACCTTCGGGAGTAGGACTAGGCAGGGCAAAAAAACAAAAAACAAGGACTATGCTTATGGGCAGTCCTAGGTGATATACACCCCCCTCTCTGCTATAGGCCTTCAGTTTAGTAACAAGCAGTATCAGAAGCATAAAAACTCCTAAGAGGGGCAGGTGCTGTGTCTGTCAATGAACTCAGAGAAAAGGATTTTACGGCAAGTCAAAAAATCCTATTTTCTCCATCGTTCATTGACAGACACAGCAATCCATATTTCTTGACCAGTTGGATGTTCCAAAGCCCTGTCAAACATGAGGGGTGGGATAACGAAGTCCAGGCTCACACAAGAGTCAACTAGGTAACAGGAGCTCAACACAGAACTGGAGCCCACCTGAACAATACGCCCTCAAGAGGGAATAGACCTTCAAAATTGCAGTCTGCAAAACCTGTGGCCAAAAGCAGCATCCGCAGATGCCAGCACATCCACTTCGTTGAATGTTGTGAAAGTGTACACCCTAACAGTAGGTCATCAGCCAAATATTGCAACCGACGCCTGATGACAAAAGACACAAGAAACACTAAGCACCCAAGTAGAGTGCGCCATAACAGGGGAAAAAAGGGAAAAGGGGAGAACCCAATCCCCGACCAAATAGGTCAGAGACAGTATCCGTCTGAGTCATTCAGAAATGGCCACAAGCAAAGCAGACAGCCCCATACTCAGTCCGACCGCATCAAAAACCATGAGTCTAACCTCTGACAAGACTCGGGGGCTGGCAAATACACCCGATCAACCCAAATCCCGTAGGAAATGTGGACAAGGGACAGAGAGAAATAAAATGTTCTTATTCAAAAGGAAAACACAAAGTCCAGACCCCACAACGGTAGAAGAGACCGCACCAGTGGGGACAAACTTTGAGCCACTGAACAAATGGTATGCACGACCAGGGGACGCTGAAGCAAACTGCCAAGACTGACCCCCTAGTACTTGAAGGTACTCAAGCCCATGTCTACTCAATCCACTGTGGAACCACCGAGGATGAACAAAAGTGTCACATCCGATGGTAGCTTTTCCTAGAGGGAGACTCTTCAGCCTTCTGAATTTCCAGAACCACAGCACCTGGCTATTACAGCCAGGTCGTCAAAGCAAAACTACACCCTTTTCCAAATTATTATGCCAATGATATTTTTCTAATTTACTTAAATAATTGATGTAAACAACAGTCAGCATAATTCTCATGTTATCAACTATTAAAAGTACAATTCAAATTTTATTCAAACAAACCTCCTAATAAAAACGGTATTTTTTTTCAAAATAAAAAACTTACAATGCACTGTTCCAAATTATTACGCACAGTAAGTTTCAAAACACTTTATAGTTTGTAAAGAACTGAAAATTGTCATTTGTTGTGTTTGCAGCATATTTACTGAAATCAAAAGCTATTTCAATCGAACTTTGAACAACATTTTAACTTTTGTAAACATTTTAACAGGTCACGTTACATTTTAACAAAGGACCCTTATTTGATAGCAGCTTCACAAGTCTTGCATCCATTGAACTTGTGAGTTTTTGGACAGTTTCTGCTTGAATTTGTTTGCAAGATGTCAGAATAGCCTCCCAGAGCTGCTGTTTGGATGTAAACTACCTCCCACCCTCATATTTTGCTTGAGGATGCTCCAAACATTCTCAATAGGATTGAGGTCAGGGGAGATGGAGGCCGCACCATGACTTTCTCTCCTTTTATCCCCATAGCAGCCATTGATGCAGAGGTATTCTTTGAAGCATGAGATTGTGCATTGTCATGCATGAAGATGATTTGATTACGGAAAGCATAGTTCTTCCTTCTGTACCAGGGAAGAAAGTGGTCAGGAACTCCACATACTTTGCAGAGGTCATCTTTACACCTTCTTGGACCCTAAAGGGGCCCACCAGCTCTCCTCCCATGATTCCCGCCCAAAACATGACTCCACCACCACCCTGCTGACGTCGCAGCATTGTTGGAACAGGGTGGCCGTCCAACAAACATCCACTACTCCATCCATCCATCTGGACCATCCAGGGTTGCACGGCACTCATCAGTGAACAGGACTGTTTGAAAATTAGAAGTATTTTTCTGCCCAATGCTGCCCTTTCTGCTTGTGAGCATTGGTTAGTGGTGGCCGAATGGAAGGTTTATGCACAGTTGCAAGACTCTGGAGGACTCTACACCTTGATGTCCGTGGGACTCCAGAGGCACCAGCAGCTACAAATATCTGTTTGTTGCTATGTAATGGTGCTTTAGCAGCTGCTCTCTTGATCTGATGTATGGATCTGACAGAAATCTTCCTCAATGTGCCTTTATCTGCACAAACCCGCCTGTGCTCTGAATCAGCCACAAATCTCTTAACAGTGCGATGATCACGCTTACGTTTTCGTGAAATATGTAATGTTTTCATACCTCTTCCAAAGCATTGAATTATTTCACTCTTTTTGGCAGCAGAGAGATCCTTTTTATCCCCCATATTTCTTGAAAATGGTGCTCTGCTTAATGTGGAATACCCTCCTTTAGGCCCCTTTCACACACACGGACCGTTTGTCCGTTTTTCATCCATCCGTTGATGGATGAAAAACGGACATCAATGCATCTCTATGGAAAAACGGATGACAACTGATGATCATTCATTTGCATCCGTTTTCATCCGCTTCTGCCAGCATCCATTTTTTTGAACGGATGAAAGTCCTATTTTTCATCCGTCAAAAAAACGGATCGGACGAAAAACGGATGTAAACTAACGAACGGTCAGTTTTTCATCAGTTTTTGCATTGGTAGTGGATGTAAAAAAAAAACTGATGAAAAACTGATGACCACAGATGAAAAAATGGATGAAAAAAAACGGATGAACTGATAAACTGATGAACGTTCGTCAGTTTACATCCGTTTTCCGTCCGATCCGTTTTTTTGACGGATGAAAAATAGGACTTTCAAAAAAACGGATGCTGACGGAAGCGGATGAAAACGGATGCAAATGAATGATCATCAGTTGTCATCCGTTTTTCCATAGAGATGCATTGATGTCCGTTTTTCATCCATCAACGGATGGATGAAAAACGGACAAACGGTCCGTGTGTGTGAAAGGGGCCTTAGTAGTTTTTCCTTTAATTGGGCTCACCTGGCAATCTAATTATCACAGGTGTCCGAGATTGTTTTCTGTGATCAAAAGAGCCCTGAGACACAATGCCATTTATGAGTTAAACTGAAATACAAAATATTTATTCTTAGCGACACTGAAATAGAATTTGCATAATAATTTGGAACAGGGTGTACTGACCGTAAACAAGATGGAAGGATGGCCCGAGGGACCGCAGATTCTCCTCGAAAGGTGGTCCCCAAGGACCATAACGACCAGACATTCCAGGCCAGCTTACCCAGACCCGACAGTAACATGCAGGCCACCAGAACATGTGAAAAGCCCAAGCTCTCTGTCCCTTTCTGTTAAGCCGGCACGCATAAGGTGCCGACACCAATTGTCCTATGCTAGCCGCCTGAGGCATTCGCCTTCCAGAATGTCAATGCCGGGAAACGTGTGTAGGAGAGGTCCGCACCGGGAAGCCCTGAAGAAGATCCGCCCACGATCCAGACAAAGTCTGAGCCCTTGTCATCCATACACGGAGAGAAAGGATTTGCTCTGTCAAACAACCAAAGAACGCAGCCACCAGACCAGGAAACCCCTGGCTTCCTGATCTAGGAAATCCGATCACCCAAAGACCTTGGGCACCAGTCCCATTACGTCAGGAATTCCCTTAAGGGGAGCTCACGCGTAACTGTGCAATGGAACGCATTGAAAGTAGGTACCAGCAGACCCAGCAGCCGTATAGAAGCCAACTGGATTCTGTCAAGGTCAGTAAATGAGCTACTTCGCCCCACGGGGCAGTCGAGGACTCTGCTCATAGAAAAGAATCACCCAAGTAGCCCAGGACCGCAACCCCTGCTGACATAACCAAGGAAATGATCTTGAGACCTAAAGGCAACACCACAGGCCGGTAATGCTCTCCTTCCACAGCAAAGCGGAGGGAGTGCTGAAGTTAGGCACACAATTGAGTGCGAAAGCAGACATTCGAGATATTGAAGAAAGCCAGAAAGGTACCCAAGCGTAAGGGACGCAATCACCGTTCGGATGGATAAAAGCAGGCCAGTGCCTTAAAGTCCAGATCCACGGCACCATGCCCTCCATCTTCTGACTGTGAACAGGACTGAAGAAAAATGTTCCGACAGGAACCGGGGACAAGCACACCCCGAAAGAACAGGGCTTGTACAGCTCCACGAGGAGAACTGCAAACTGTCCGGTAACAGATGCCTAATGGGAGAGAAAAGCAAAAAAGGGATTTTATTATAACTTACCGTAAAATCCTTTTCTCAGAGTTCACTGACAGACGCAGCTCTTCATGACTTTGTGG
Source organism: Glandirana rugosa (assembly GCA_018402905.1). NCBI lineage: Eukaryota > Metazoa > Chordata > Amphibia > Anura > Ranidae > Glandirana > Glandirana rugosa. The sequence continues at coordinate 95,170 of BLSH010516567.1, read as the reverse complement.
GGTTTTATGTCCGTTACCACTAGGAGTTAACTAGGCAGGGAAAAGAAACAGCTGGCCCCTCCCCTGGGGGCCGTCCTCTCTTCCTACATCAAACCCCCTCACAGTATAGCTCTTCAGTTCATACACAAGCCGTATAGAAACAGAGCCCAGAGGGGTGGTTTTGAAAAGGAGCTGTAGCAGCCAAGTACACTCGTAAGGCCCTCACTACGTCCAAGGCGTACAAATTAAACTCCTTTGGATGCGATGGACGAGGGCACAACGAAGGCAGGATAATATCTTCATTGTATGTGACAGGAAGAGACTACCTTCGGAAGGAAAGAGGGAGAAGGTCGTAAGACCGCCTTATCCCTATGCACCAAATAGGGAGACTTGCACGACAGTGCAGCTAATTCTGACCCCCGTCTAGCAGAAGTGATGGCGACTAAGAAGGCCACCTTCTGCGACAGAAGCTGTAAGGAAATCTCCCTGAGTTTCTCATAAGGTGGTTTCTGAAGAACAGAGAGCACCAGATTCAAATCTCACGGAGCCATCGGAGATCTTACCCGAGGCGCCACATGTCGCACACCTTGTACAAAGGTACGAATCAGAGAGTGTGAGGCCAAAGGCCTCTGAAAGAGAACGGCTAAAGCCGAAATCTGGCCCTTGAGAGTACTCAAAGCCAGTTTCTAGTCCAGGTCCTCCTGTAAAAAGGTCAGGACCCTGGACATGACATAAGAGCGGGGGTTATAGCCCTCCGCCTCACACCAAGCAATGAATGCCTTCCAGGTGCGGTGGCAATTTTGCGAGAGGTGCACTAGCGAGCTTTCAACAAGGTAGGGATTACGGAGTCAGCGACTCCCCTGTCCCTCAGCACCTGGGACTCAATAGCCAAACCGTCAGAGCCAGCGAGGGTAAAGCAGTGTGCAATATAGGTCCTTGAGACAGAAGATCGTCTCGCATAGGGAGCCGCCAGGGGGCGTCCGCCACCATTTGCACCACGTCGGCGTACCAGATGCGCCGAGGCCACTCTGGGCCCACCAGAATTGTTGGTATCCCCCCATCATTATTCTGCGTACCAATCTCGGGAGCAGATGAATCGGAGGGAAGGCGTACAGGAGACGATAATGACTCCAGGGGCCACTAGAGCGTCCGTGGCCACTGCCAACGGATCCCTCGTTCTGGACACAAAGGCTCTCACTTTGTGATTGACCCGGGACGCCATGAGATCCACGTCCGGCGTTCCCCATTTGCGGCAAATCTGATTGAACACCTCCGGATGGAGGGACCACTCTCCCTGGTCCAGCGTCTGGCGACTGAGAAAAACCGCCTGCCAGTTCTACACGCCAGGAATGTAAACTGCTGAGATCGCCGGAACGTGAAACTCCACCCAACGCAGTATCAGAGCTGCCTCTGCTGCAGCCGCTGGACTCCTTGTGCCGCCCTGATGGTTCACATACGCCACCGCTGTGGCATTGTTCGATTGAATCCGCATCGGACGACTTTGCAATCTAGACGACCAGTGAAGAAAGCGTAGTCTGATTGCTCTCAGTTCCAGCACGTTGATGTGGAGGCGAGCCTCCTGAGCCGACCAACGTCCCTGGGCAGATAGTCGCCCCAAGAATTCACCCCAGCCCGCCAGACTGGCAGCTATGGTGATGACCACCCACTGAAGGGGCAGGAACGTCTTCCCCAGAAATGGGGCCAAGTACCGAGCCACCAGGTCAGAGATGCCCTGGCCTGGAGATTCAGACGGATCAGAAGGTCCAACGACCGATGTAGAAAACGAGTGTGACTCTGGGCAAAAGATATCGCCTCGAAGGTCGAAACCATGAGTCCCAGCACCCGCATGTAGAACCGTAATGACGACTGACGGTGCGACAAAAGGGGTGCGCACTGCTGACTGTAGACTCTGTAAGTTGTCCGGAGGGAGGACACCTTCACCTGTTCTATGTCTAGAAAAAGACCCAGACACTCCAGGCGCCGGGAGGGATGCTCCGATGACTTCTTCAGGTTTTGCAACCAACCGAAGTCCAGTAGTGAGGCCATTGTGATGCTCACATTCTCCTCCAGAGCCGAGGCAGAGTCCGCTCGCAGGAACAGATCGGCAAGGTATGCCACTACCGCAATGCCCCTTTGGCGTAACAACGCCAATACCGGAGCTAGCGGCTTCATGAAGACTCGGGGTGCTGAGGGCAGACCGAAGGGGAGTGCCACAATTTGAAAAGGACGGTCCCCTACCGCAAAACGCAGGAAGCGCTGATGTCGCGGATGGATGGGTACATGGAGGTACGCGTCCCTGATGTCCAGCGACGCCAGAATTTTCCCCCTGAGGAAGGGCGGCCACAAACGAACGAATAGATTCCATCCGGAACTTTCGCGTTCTGACCTACCGGTTCAGGGCTTTCAGGTCCAGAATGGGCCGAAACCCCCCCCCCCCCCATCTAGGGTCGAAACCTCTCTCCTGGGGGAACTGATACAATCACGCCTTTGATCTGAGAGAGCCTGTACTGCCCCAGAGAGGGCCTCCCTGCGTTCCTGCGGGAGCCTTAAATTCGATGGAAAGAACCTGTCTGGGGGTAGAGAGACGAATTCTATCCTCCAACCACCTGTCTGCGAACCCCAGAAGACGTCCCCCCCACCCGACCCTCGGGTGGGGGCAACCATCAGGCTGAGGAGGGCTTGTCCTCCGTCTTTTCGGTCTTGTGCTGCCACCGCCGTCTTCCGGCCCCTGCAGCAACCTTACTGGAATGGGTCCCTTACCCTGTCGCGCCCGTGGCGCGAAAAGGCAGCTTCCGACCCGAAGGAAGGAGCCCCTGTCTACGGCAAACTCACACCTGCGGGGCTCAGGAAGGAAGGTACTCTTACCTCCCGTGAAATCTTGATAATCTCATCCAGCCGTGGGCCAAAAAGATGTCCACCCTGAAAAGGGTAGGTCAGCCATCCCCCTTTTGGAAGCATGGTCACCGGACCAGGGACGCCACCAAAGAATAAGCCGGGGTCTGACGGCCGAGATCGATATTCTGGATAACAGGGCAGAATCTCAATGGCCGCATTACAAAGGTAGTAACCGCTAAACTGTCACCCGGCCCTGAACCCTTGGAGTAAGAACTCAGCCTTCTGCGGCGCCTCCATCCGGCGACCGCCTTCTAGGTCCTTTATGAGTTCCTCCATGCAATCAGATAAATGCTGTGCCGCCATGGCGGCAGCTAGTGCTGGTCGCACAGCAGAACCTGCACCCAGGAACAGTGACTTCCAAAGTGCCTCTGTGTTCCTATCAGCAGGATCCTAATAGGAGGGAGTCCCTTCCATAGGAATAGTAGTCGCCTTAGTCAGGCGTGCAATCGGTGGGTCCACCGCAGGTGATTTCCATATGCTTCAGGAAGCTTTCCTTAAAGGAATAGCGAACAGCAAAGCGTGTAGTCAGTGAGGATGAACGCTGTGGATGCTGCCATTCGCGATAAAGGAAATGGTCAAAAAATTCATTGTAAGGATATGCCTTGGGAGGAGAACCGAGGGGTCCCGGGGGTTCCGTATAGGAATGTTACTTAAAAAACTGGTAAAGGAAATAGCGCTTACCGTCGTAG
>BLSH010516567.1:75861-86504 GCA_018402905.1 Glandirana rugosa | reverse complement strand
TGTATGGTACACTGGGGCCTTTTGTTAGTTTGGATCTGATCTTCTCAACATACATATGTCAATGAGAATGCAAACTCAATTTGAAGCTTAGAAGGCTTTTAACTGCTGGTCAAATGGAGGTAAATGCACCTGTAATGATACTCAAAATTATCTCAAATGCAGACTGGATGCATCTCAAAAGGTTCTGCTGTTGCCATCAACAAACACCTGTGAATGTGTTTGGTGCTGCCAATATTATGAGGGGGTCCCCTTTCTATTGTTTTATATAATGGACAACGCAACAGAAGGTGTCAACTAAAGGACATGTCCGTAGCAAGACACAAAGCTCCCAAGAGGACATGAACAAGGTGGGTAATTATGGCAGGAAATTCCTGCAGTTGGTGTATGCACATAGGAAACAGAGGCTGACACAGCCAATTTGACTTAACATCCCTTTTGGGTGGACAAGCCCCAGAATGACAAATTTATACTTTGTAAATAGTACATGACATTGCAAATTCCTTAAAACATATTCACGCTTTAGCACAGTGTCACATTAAAGTGCATTTTAAATGGGCAGCCAATGGCCTAAAATGCAATCACAACTTTTTTTTCCAATGCAGCACACCACAATGCATGTCTGCTGTGCAGGAGATTTGATCACTATTGTATCAGTGCTTTGGGGTGCCATTTAAAATTAATGAGACTGCAACACATTATAGCATGCTTGTTGGCATGTACTGCAGTAACACAAGGTTACCATAACGCATAGGTGAGAATGTGTGCTAAAATGTGGTAAGCTACTGATCCTTTTAAAATAAGAGTTAAAAGCGTTAAAAACGGAAACTTACTGGTAGATACGACAGGCTGTGTTGGGGCCACGCTCAGGCCAAAATTAACAGGTGTAGAAGCCATTCCTGGAGCACTAGGAACTAACTGCTTCTGCATCCGATTGCGCCTTTTTTCTTCAAGCTCTTTTTGTATTTTATATATTTTCTCTGCAAGTAAATGGTAGTATTCAGCCTGACAAAAATAAAAGCAATGGTTAGGAAACAGCAAACAAATTAAAGCAAAACCCTATTAAAGGAACACACCCGTTAGCCCTGTGTTTTTTTCATTTCACTTAAGAGGTTTTGGAGTTTTGTCCTTAAAGCGATATTAAAGCTTTGGATTTTTTTAAAATTAAAATTCATTAACAAACACTTCATACTAAGGCTCCATTTACATGGGATGCTATTTCAACCTCCTTTGAACGATTTTTTTTGACAGCTAGAAGCCAGCGTCTAAAACGGCAGTTTTGCCGCGTTTTGCATGTGGCGTTTAGCCGCATTCACGTCTAGGAGCATTTTTTTTCTTTCTTTCTTTTTTTTTTTTTTAAACTGAAACAACTGTAAACGAAACGGCCCTAAGTGTGAGTTACCGCGTTTTGGCGCGTTTAGCGGCCTTTACAAGCTGTTTGGCTTTTCAAATGCCTCTGAACTGGCCTCTGAACCCATTTTTTTGCGTTCCAAAAAAAGCCTTTAAACTCAACTGCCTGGAAATGACCTTAAACAACCCTGTGTAAATGTACTGATAAGGTAACAGAGGAAAGTTCAGGGGCAGCTGAAAAAAAATGCCCAAATGCCTCTAAACGTCCGTTTACCAACAGCAGTGTAAACAAAGCCTTACCTGCCCTGTACAGCGGTTTTGCACAGAACAGCCTCGATCCTCCTCATCTCGGGGTCCCCGGCCGGCGCTCCTGGCCCCTCCCTCCTGCCAACTACCCCCACAGAAAGCAGCTTGCTATAGGGGCACCAAAGCAGGCTCGCTCCTGAGCTGCTGCTCTGCATGTCCATTCACACACAGAGCCACGGTTCTGCCCCAACCTTCTTTCCTCTCAATGGCTTACTGGCTGATTGACAGCAGCGGGATCCAATGGACCCTGCTGCAGTCCCAGCCAATGAGGGAGAGTCCTCGGAGAGCTGAGGCTCTTGTGCAGTTCGCTGGGATAAGATCAGGGGGGGGGGGGGTCCTGCGGCACAGAGAAAGTTTGTCATCTTCATGTCTAGAATGCATGAAGGTAAAAAAAAAAAAAAACCTTGAGCCGGGGGAAGACCTATCTCCTTAGAGATGTGGCAGGTTATATGGTCCAAAGTTGCTAAGAGCTCAATATGTACCCTTTGCAAGGAGAACACATAAAATCTTATTTTTTGGTATCGGGCTCCCTCTCGTCTTCACGCCATATACCCCTCCACTTCGGATCACTGTTGGTAATGCCGTAAATGTTGAGGCATTTTGTTGTACTTCTATTGGCAGTGCCCACTGATACTACCATGTTGGCAGCTAGTCCGGGACCTTTTCCAGTGTCTGCTCAATGTAGATCTCTCCCTCTACCCCGGCAGCTAGATGCTTGGTGGCCCTCCACTGGAAAAGACAAATCTCACCCATTCCTATAGAGTTGTATGCCAGGATTAAATGTGTGGAACTGATGAATGTCCAGTACCCTCTATGACTCCCATGCCAAATTTCTTAAGGTGTGGGCCCCGGGGTGGTTCTATGCATAACCCACTTTGCACCCGACCAGTCTAGGACTCTCAAACTAATATAACCCTATCCCCAGCCTGAGGGACTTTTCCTTTTCCACTTTCTCTCTCCCCCCCCCCCCCTTTACTTGTTCCGTTTCTGGGCCTCCTGCTCGCCGCTCTGTTCTCCACGCCCCCCCGTACCACCCCCTTTTTTTCTGTCTTGTTCTGTGCCTAGTTTAGTTTTGGGCTTTTCTTTATTTTATTTTTTCTCCCCATTGTTGCGGAAAGCTCCGCTCCCCTTGCCTACCTCAGTCCCTGGGTACACAGACTCAGGCATAACGCACTGACCCCAGGCCTGAGGGTCGTGGATAGTTTACTTATGTCCTATATGATGTTTAACTCTGTATTTTTGCGAGAACTTCTGTTTTATGCTTCGCGCTTATATCCCCTGCGTGGGAATTTGTTATCCGACTTTTTTGGTCAATAAAAACATTGTACCAGAAAGATGTGGAACTGATGGAGTCACCAACAGCTCGTCTTTCCTATAGGGTGGAGAATCAGAGTGATGTGGAGCCTTGGCACCTGGAGGAGGCCCCCTGTTTTTCTACCTAATCGTTTAGGTGGCACCTTTTGTTTTCCAGGAGTGATGAGAACAGCACTCTAAACTAATATACTCTGCCTCTTCTCTTTCCCCGTTTTCCTTTTCCTTCCTCCCTTTTCTCCTCTCCCCTGTTTGTTTAGTGGACGATTATTCAGGGCACTTTGATGAAAGTAGGACCCAGCCCCTGGGAGTTGATCTGTTACTAGAGGTCTCATAGGATTGGGCTCCACTGTGGGGTTTTTATAATTGTATTGTTCAGAGTCGCTAATACATTATTACGATAATTACTCTGTAAACTCACCCCCCCCATAACAATGTGTTGAAACATTTATTGAGCCTTTTCTCTTCTAATTTGGAAAACGAATGAAAGTTGTTAACAAAAAAAAAAACCCTTGAGCCTTCAGAACCACTATTTTTTTGCAACTAGAAAAGCCCCAACAACATTTTATACAGTCATGCAAAAAGTTACAGCACACCTCATGGAAATTGTTGACTTTTGCTGACTCAACATATCTGAACAAGCAAACATTGGATCTTGTTCAAGTATGTAACCTTTATAGGCACTATTGAATCAAAAGAGACAAAAAATAAAAAAATAAAAAACTTGGTGCATTCATTTTGGTGATCTAAATGAACAAAAATACAGATTTATCACATGAACACACTAAGGACACCCCTATGTTTACCACCACTTCAAATATATGAAACTAGAATTCAATGATCCGAGTTGGGGGTAAATAATTAGCATCGCATCAGAACCATGCAGGTGGAATCTGTCTAAATGAAACCATAGATATTTAGGGCTTTATATTAATTTTGCCATTGACATGTGTGGTGTCCATTACAGAAAAGCTCAGTGGTATACTCACTCAAAGCTGAAGTACACACAAACTACTAAACTACTAAAACTCTCTGTCCTCCTGCTCTCTCATTCCAATCACACAAAGCAACTGCCCACTCATTTATACAAGTGATTGGGCAGCTGTACAGCAACCCAATTCATTCATTGCAAAAAAAAAAAAAAAAAAATGCAAATGATTAAAAGAAAACCAACCATGGACATGATTAAAAGAAAAACCAGTGGTAGCAGGTCTCTTCATCTAATCACTGCCCTGTCATACACCACAGCTAGAGTGGTGGCAGTAAAAGGGCAGATTTTTCTAATCATGTGCAAAGTAAATATTTAAGAAGAAGAATAAGAATGGCCAAAGCTTTCTTTGCCTTACTTCTCTTCTGGCTCACAGGAATGTACTTATTTATTAACCCGTTACCCAGATGCCACAGAGCTGGTACAGGTGCCGAGGGAATCCAACGTTGAGGTCAGGTTCCACCCAGATGCCTGACCAGCAGCTGACTCAGCCTTTCAGCACACCACAGAGCCTGAGCTAGCCATTCCCACCCCCTCCACAGTAAAGCGCTCCAGCGAGCGCTGGTGGGGCAGAGTAGAGAGCCAGTGACTGACAGTCATAGCTCTCTGCTCAGTGAAGACTCAGAACTGAGCGATCAGCAGTCATGTGATTGATCAGTTCATGGCCTTAGAACCGGCAGGGGAGAGCTGTAGCATCCAACTGAGGTGAGATTGTAGGTTTGTTTTTTGCCATCCCACACTTCTTTAAGATTATTTGCATATGGTTGCATTATGGAATTGAAATGGCATAAAATAAAAGATTTTAGGACAAGACAAAGATCATGATGCAGTTCTTAGTATTATCATAAGTAGTACGACCATGAATATAATGTAGAAATCAGATTAAAAGGAAAAAATAAATAAAAAAAAAAAAAAGAGCCATTAAACCAAAAATAAAGAAAAAAAAAAATACTACAGCAAAACAGACTCTATATTGCTTACCCTGCTATTAGCAGATTCATACATGTCGCCTTCCACTTTCCGAGCATATGCTACAAGGTTCTCCATACGTCGATCTTTCAGTGCTGCTGGATCAGGTGTTGGAAATATGGCTTGAACACTTGTATATAAAAGAGAAAAACAACATTTTGTAAGTTAAATTTAGTGGGTGAGCAAGATTAATACTCCCAATTCCTTCATTTGAGTTATGGTACTTTGATACCCTAATCTATTAAACTTTAAATTCAGGGATTTATTTTTAGGTTTTAAATCCGCACCAGGGACAGTTCTTACATGCATGATAAAAATCACATGCACAGGTGTCTGCTCTGTTCCTTAAAAACTTAATTTCTCTTCCAAAACAAAACATTCCCAAATCCCCCATTCTTTCCACCGCAGGTGTGAGCATCTGGTGCGCTGGGGGTTAATAAGAGCAGTGCCACCTGTCACAGACACGCATTAAAAATGCCTACTATGCCCAGTCCTTCCACCTCACTGCTCCATTCGTAGAAGTAGCAGACGTTTCATTCATCCACCTGTCCTTTATTTATACACCGCTTTGCAGTACAAGACCTGATAGCATACTTTCTGGGCATGCAGCAAGGGCTGCATGAGACACCTACTGGAGGTCAGCAGGTAAGCCACCCCTCATACAACCCCAGCTTCCATCAAGCATGCCTCAATTTTGCTAGTATCCTTGGTGGCTGGATTCTTCTGTAGAAAAAATAAATAACTTTGTTGCCTGATCTCCTTGCTTTGTGGAATTTTTTTTTACTAGGCAACTTCACTCAAGATTCCTTGCAACATCACCGCTTGAGCTGGTCTATACAGCAGCTATCTTGGGATCAGCTATTTTTTTTTTTTTAAAGCACTACCTTTAGAAGTCACATCTGGACACCTGATTGGACATGTGGGGCTAGTCTTAAATAAGTCCTTTGGGCACTGGGCCATTCGAACCATTGAGCACCTTCCTACCGTTACGAAGTATGCTGTGGCGTCCACTGACTGGAGTGCCACGCATGCCAAGTTATTTCCCATTCTTTAACCTGAAGGAAGCATCACCCATCTGCTATTCCAACCTCTGAAGCATGGTATCTGGTCTGTTTCCACTGACCGCTTACAGTAACCTGGTAAAATCTGGTTGCCTGAAATCCTCAACACGAGCTGTCAGATTTTTTGAGGCCATGCCTCATATTGCGCCTGCGATCCTCTATTGCTAAGTGAGGGGATCCCCAGCGGGGTATTTATAGAATGCAGGTCGGAATGGATGAGTTTGGATTGTTAGTAAATAGGAGCCAATATACCCCCAGGCAGTGTCTGTGTTCCTGTGGCTGTCTTTTTGTAGTAGATTGCAGGAGTGCAGCAACATACTGTGTGCTATTTTGGTGTAAAAGATGGGAGCGAATGCATAATCCGGGGAGGTGCAACACAGTTACCCTATCCTTTTGAGATGTTTAGATAGCCAGAGAGAAAATGCTCCCACCAAAAAGCATTAGAGACAAAAAGTGAACTTCCAAATCATCTGCTTTTAAAACCGCATAGCGTACTACACAACGTGTACTGTGTTATTAGCTACTTCCTGCCATATATGGACGTCCTCCCGTGATCGCAGAGTCCTTTTGACACAGCTGATCACAGATCTGGGTAAAGGGCCAATCACAGCGGCCCTTTTACCATGTGATTAGCTGTGTCCAATGGCAGCAGATCACAGGATGTAAACACAAGCCGGTTATCAGCTTTTCTTTCCGCACATTGACAGCGCGAGGAGAGAAGAAGAAAGCCGATAACTGGCTTATGTTAAAGATCGGCACTGATTATCGGTGCAGTCCCACCAGTGCCGCCCCATCAGTGAAGGAGAAAAATCACTTGTTTGCAAAATTTTATAACGAACTATGAAAAATGTATTTGTTTTTTTTTTTTTAATTTTTGATATTTTTCCGTTTGTTTAGCAAAAGATAAAAAAAACAGTGATGATTAAATACTACCAAAAGAAAGCTCTATTTGTGTAAAAAAATTATAAACATTTCATATGGGTAAGTGTTGCATGACTGCGCAATTGTCATTCAAAGTGTCACAGCACTGAAAGCTGAAATTTGGCCTGGGCAGGCAGGGGATAAAAGTGCCCAGTAAAGTGGTTAAAATTAAGGAACTGGTGCCAAAATCCGGAGAAAACCTGTCTTTCCTTATTGATTGCACTGGGCCTACCAAGGGTTAAGGCTTTGCCCATCATAGAGGGCATACCGCTGAAGGGGTCTCCAGAGTCTGGGATGCATAGAAATGAACCACAGCCCTGGACCTACATAGCAACCTGTGACTAACTACACAAGTTTCTTTACATTCCACGGTGAGCACCGAACGCAGGATCTCGCACCCCCTAGCAAACATTACAGGCTAGCCCCGACTACTGGGATCTAGGTATGATCCCCAAGGTACACATCAATGATAACTGATCCGGAAAATGGTAGATAGCCCAGGGCAGTAAGGAGTCAAATCTTGAAAGAATCTTCAGAGAAAAAAAACTGCATGATTAAAAAAGAAAAAATTACTTCTCCAGAAGAGAATAGGTCCATTATCTAAAGACAAAGACGGGGTTGCACGGGTACACTCTAGGGCTGGCTGCAGCACATTTTTCCCAGTGTCCAATAACCTGAAGGTAGTCTGCATATAACCCATGGTATCTGAACACCTTTCCTATGTTCTGTACGATTAAGGCCAGCAGCTATTGATAGATTTTCTTTCAGCAGCTGGTGGTAGATCATTCTGTATGATTTTTCATGGTCTTGATCCAGCAGAACTAGAGAGAGATGCCCTACTGCTTAATGACATCAAGCTAGACTAAACTGGGCTTACCCACTGTGCCCAAGGGGTATAGCCACTGGGTGGAGTTGAAGCTTTAAATGTTTAGTTACACAAGAATTAGATAGCCCATGGGACTTCTATGATACACACCACAAAAAGTAAAAAAAAAAATTATAATGTATTGTATGCATAAAGAGAATATGTATAAAAAAACTTTCACTTTTTTCAGAAATCACATAGAAAATTACAATTATCCAAGTTAGAAACCCTATATAGAAAGCAGGTGGTTTTGTAAGTGTCCACCATACATTCAAACTGTGTCTGTGTGGTCCTTCGATGCATTTCGCAAGATAAATTTGCTTCCTCAGAAGAAGCACATAATCACATAGTTAGATCAAAAAGTTGTCATCTCTCTTCACAGTAATTTTCTTAAAAATATAAGCATGATTAAAAACTGATAAAAAAAAAAAAAATCTTCAAGCATATAAAACACCAAAGAGAACCACTCTCAGGTTCATCATATACTCTCCACCCCCCCCTCCTCCCGGGGTTGTGGTATGTGGGAGAATGCAAGGGAGGTGAGGCACACCCAAGGTGTACCGCTCTGTAGATCGCTGCAGAGCATTGGGAAGACGTGGACGGATCGTGTTGTAGGTTAATGTCAGAACAAGCGGAAGCTACGTCCAAGGATTTGGAGCCTTCACTCCATATTACCTGCACTATAAAAAATTGTTGTAATTTTCTATGTGATTTCTGAAAAAAATTTTAAAAAGTTTTTTTTTATACATGTTGTGATGTCGATGAAAACAAAAAATGTTTTTTTACTTTTTTTGTGGTGTGTATCTCAAAAGTCTCGTAGGCCATCTAATTCTTGTGTGTTTATACAAATTGCGACCAAGACACACCCTGTTTACCCACCTTACACTGGCATACTTTTCTACGTTGAACTGTTTAGTGCCCATTCTTCTAGTAACAGAGTGTATAGCTAGAGGTCTAGATAAAGACTCCTCCAGTAAATGCTCAGGCAAAACTATATTTTCTTAGAGATTCCCTTAACTCTTGGGCCTGTTAAGAAATTAATTCAAAGCATCAGTGACTATAACGGATTTATTTATACCCCAGTGAAGATCCAGGAGTTGAATATGTGCAGCAGTAGACACAGGCAATACTAAAAATGCATTAAAAATAAATAAATAAACACATTTACAAACCTTTGAAGTAAACAGAGGCAATATTTACCCTCCAACAAGCAGTATTGAGATTAGCTTAGGATATGCTTCCTAGACACAAATTAGATAATGGAGTTGGGCTTCCTGATGTAGCTCTATATTATAAGGCCAGGTCTTTAGTACGCATTTTAAACTGGTGTCATGACTCTGAGTAAACTGTGGGTCCCCTTAGGGAAAACACTTGGGGGTAGAAATCTGGCAGGAGCTCCCTGGATCCTGGTCACCTCTAGGGGTCTCTCAGAGTGCAAGTCCCCATTAACCCGGGCCTCTGTCGGTTTGGGGATAGGCTGAATATATTGGGCCAATATGCTCCTCAAAACATCCCCTCTGGTCGCATTGGGGGTATGCTTGGTTCCCCCCCAGGGAAGAATTCAGATTCTTAGGCTCATGGGGTTCTGATGGGAACACAGCATGTCCTAAATTTGCTCCACTCTGCTCTTTGTCTCCCCTTCCAAAGTTAGTGATGTCCTTAGGGAATATACCCTTCGTAACCTGGAGACATCATTAAATGGCGGACTTCTTTAATAAATTGCAACATGGACAGAGGCCCCTGGGCTCCCTTACTACCTTTGAGTCCTTATGTATTTACCTCCCGGCATCTAAACACCTGTTACCCCAATGTAGATTGGTTCTTAGCGCCCAGTCTACCTTAGTTCCCTACTTCATTAAAGAATGGGAAAGAGAAATCGGTCACACTTTTACTCCTCCACAAATTCAAAGACTGATTAAATCGACTCATTCCACCTCCATAAGCTCCCGCACGCAAGAAAGGTCTTACAAATTTCTTGCTAGATGGTACCGGACCACTGTTCGTCTAGCACAGATGTACCAGACGGTAGATGCCCGTTGCTGGATGGGCTGCGATCAACAGGGCACATTCCTCCATTTATGGTGGTCTTGCCCGAAGATCAAACAGTTCTGGGAGGCCATCACCCCATGGATTAAAACGGATGACTCTCAGACCCATAGAATTCTCCCCTTTGCACTTTTTCCATGAGGTGCCCTCCTCCATCAAACGTTTCAAAAAAAGCATCACTCCACATCTACTGAATGCAGCCAAATCATTAATACCTAGCTTTTAGTAACAATCTACATGCCCTACTTTGTTGGACTGGGAAAGAGGTTGATATAATTATGGAGGCTGCACGATGGGTCCATATGGTCAAAGACCAACAAGGCAAGTTTAAAGACACATGGGCAGGTTGGATGTACTATTCTTCAGAGATCTCTACAGATTAAAATGCCATTACCGCACACCTCCACTCAGCTAATGCTTGCATTGCCGCATACTCTCCTCACAGATGCACCTGTTATTTGGTTCTGCAACAAGCATAAATTTTCAATCCATAAGGATGGGGATTAGTAAATGTGTAAGCCTCACACTGGAATTGCAAGGTTATACTTCATGCGAACAAATAACCTCTTATAGTCTTCCCCGGTTTTAAAAACCAGAGTTAGACTTACCGGTAACTCTGTTTCTGGGAGTCGTCCAGGACAGCACTAGAGAGATAGAGCTCCTCCTCCGAAGGCAGGAAACACAAGAATTAAGTCTTAGAGACTTCTTATCATGTAGGTTGGACGGGTACACAGAAATTTGAACGGAACAACCAGAAACTGGTATACCTGGGTAGCACGTCGGAGGTATTAATATAGTTGGAGAAAGGGTCAGGTTGTTTCATCCCGTA
>BLSH010516567.1:32599-72154 GCA_018402905.1 Glandirana rugosa | reverse complement strand
TTAAAGAAAACAGGCTGGTTCCGGCGTCCATGCTCCCCGCGGGACCCGGAACCGGAAGTGACGACCCGGATATCCCCGCCCTCCCCCCTGCGCACCACAGGCCGGAACTCAAGGCCCAATGCCCGCCCCCCTCACAGTCTGCCCAGGATCTCCTCCAGCCCCGCAGCCAGGAGCCGCAGACATGTGCGGGGAGCGTTCAGTCCCCTTGGACTTACTTGGGGGGAGAAGCGCCGGTCTCAGCTTCCCTCTGTGCCTGACCGGGGGACCCATCATCCACTACTCACAGGTGAGCAGTCTAAGAGCTCCCACACCCGCCTCCTCCTCCGTGGAGGAAACACAAAAAACTGAGGAGAGGAAGGGGAGGCGCCCTTTTAAAGACTTAATTCTTGTGTTTCCTGCCTTCGGAGGAGGAGCTCTATCTCTCTAGTGCTGTCCTGGACAGACGACTAGAGAAATACAAATTTGCACATGTAACTGTACTGTACTGCTTCAGGTTTAATGCTTTGATTATATGCTTAATGATGCAATAATTCTAAATAATCCTTTATGCTTTAACAAGGATAATAATAAAGAGAAAGGCATTCACTGCTTACAGTTTATGAACAAGATGATTTCTTAGGTCCTGGGTAATATCTTCATGCCAGGGTTTCCGACCTCCAACATTAGATGGTGGATTTGCGATTGGAATTGATCCTAGTTTGGAAGTACTCCCACCATCACCAATCATAGAGCTAAAACAATGCAGACATGAAAGATTATACGCATTGGTAACACAGACCTAAATTTATAAAAACACTCTGATGCTGCAAATTTTTACCATTTCTTAAGAAAAATAAAATACATGAATAAAAGTTTTTTCTTCTTTTGGAAAACCTATTGACTTGTGAACCACAAAAGTAAAGAAAGCATAGCAACTGTTAAAAAACAAACTTACACTTAATGGTAATTTATATTATTTAACCACCTCCCACCCACTGCATAGACAAATGACAGGAGTGGGGTGGCTCTCTTGTTCTGGGGTGACGTCATCCCACTCTCACCGTGCTGAGTCCCTGGGACACGGCACATCCCTGATCTCAGTAAAGAGCCGATGGCGAGGCTCTTTACCCATGTGATCAGCTGTGTCCAATCACAGCTGATCGCATGTAAACAAGGAAATTCCGGTTATCGGCTTTCCTCTCCTCACACTAACAGCTTGTGAGGAGAGGAGAGCCAATCAGCAGCATTTCCTCACAGGGGAGACCTGCACAGATAATCAGTGCCCTGATTATCAGTGCAGCCCCAAAAGTGATGCCAGTCAGTGCCACCTCATCAGCGCCCATCAGTACAGTAGAAAAATTACTTATTTACAAAATTTTCTAACAGAAACTAAGAATGTGGTGGTTGAACCATTTCTCCATAGAGGCAATCCCAGGACCCTTATTGACCCAAAGGATCAGAGATTAAAGGACACCCAGGGGACACTTGAGTCTACCAATGAGAAAGGTGGGAGCTAAACAGATTTTTCCACTCATTTGAATGCACATAGTCACTCCATTTTTGAGATGATTAAAATAACATTGGTCATTACTAAAAAAAAAAAAAAAGCTTATTCTGAGATCCCAGGATTTCAGTTTTCACCTATACAACATTTAGATGCATTTGAAGTTTACTAGATTGGTTCATTAGAACAGATTTCACAGAGCATTGACACTGTGATAACAATTTTAAATTTATAGAATGCCTAAACCTAAGAGGTGACCAAGTTCTACTAGAATGGAAAGAAGTTTGTTGGATTAACAACTGTCAGCATTACACCCTACTGGTCTAAACAAAGATTTTGACATACATTTGTTTTTGTGAGGAAAAAAGGGATTTTATTAAAACTTACCGTAAAATCCTTTTCTCTGAGTTCACTGACAGACGCAGCCCTTCATTAGACAAGTGGGGTTATATGCACATCCTACCAGGAGTTGACTAGGCAAATAGAAAGAAAGCAAGCTGGCCCCTCCCAGGGGGCCGTCCTCTCTCTCCCATATAACCCCCCTGCTCTGTATAGCATATCAGTTTGTAACAAGCCGTACAAACGCAACACAGAGGGGTGGGTACTGCGTCTGTCAGTGAACTCAGGAGAAAAGGATTTTACGGTAAGTTTTAAGAAAATCCCTTTTTCTCTTACGTTCACTGACAGATGCAGCCCTTCATTAGACAAGTGGGGATGTCCCAAAGCTGTGTAGGTAAGAGGGGTGGGTAAACGACGACAACAACTGTACCCAACAGAATCCTCTCAGGAGGCGCCAGCCGCACCTACACTGCCGCCTGTAAAACTTTACGGCCAAAAGCAGCATCCGCAGATGCTGACACATCAACTTTATAAAAGTTAGTAAACGTGTGCACCGGGGCCCAAGGTAGCCGCCTTGCACACCTGTGACACCGAAGCCTGGTGTCAAAGCCCAGGAAGAGCTAACTGCCCTGGTGGAATGAGCCGTGACTGGAAAAGGGGGTACTGTGCCCCGAACAGTATACGCATGGGTCACGGTATGTCTGATCCAACGGAAAACAGTAGCCGACGAGGCCGCCAACCCTTTGCGCGGCCCATCCGTCAGCACAAACAATGCTTTAGACTTAGGAAAGGAGGCTGTAGACGCCAAGTACACCCGCAAAGCCCTCACAACATCCAAGGAATGTAACTCAAATTCCTTGGGATGTGCCGGGTGCGGACATAAGGAAGGAAGAACAATATCTTCATTAATGTGAAAAGAAGAGACCACCTTCGGTAGAAACGAAGCAGGCGGGCGCAAGACCGCCTTGTCTTTATGAAGGACTAGGTAAGGAGACTTGCAGGACAACGCTGCCCACTCAGACACCCGCCTAACGGATGTGATGGCCACCAAGAAAGCCACTTTCTGCAACAGCAATCATAAGAATATCCCTGATCTTCTCATAAGGCGGTTTCTGCAGCACAGAAAGCACCAAATTCAAATCCCACGGCGCCAAAGGCGACCGTACTTGGGGAGCCACATGGCGCACACCTTGTACATATGTACGAATCAACGAATGTGACACCAAAAGCTGTTGAAATAGAATCGCCAGAGCCAAAATCTGACCCGAGAGTACTCAATGCCAATTTTTTTATCCAGGCCCTGCTGCAAAAAAAGCCAGGACCCTGGACACAACGTAAGAGCGAGGGTTCCAACCCCCCACCTCACACCAGGCAATATAGGCCTTCCAGGTGCGATGATATATCTTGCGCAAAGTACACTTGTGCACCTTAAGCATGATAGGGATCACGGAGTCAGCGACCCCCCCTATCCCTCAACACCTGGGACTCAATAGCCAAGCCGTCAAAGCCAGCGAGGGTAAAGCAGGGTGCAAGATGGGTCCCTGGGACAGCAGATCTTCGCGCAGCGGAAGACGTCAGGGAACATCTGCTACCATCCACACCACGTCGGCGTACCAAGGACGCCGAGGCCAATCCGGAGCCACCAGGATTTTCGGAATCCCCTCCGCTTCCACTCTGCGCAGTAGCCACGGTAGAAGCTTGATGGGAGGAAAAGCGGACAGGAGTCGATACCGACTCCAAAGGCGCTACCAGCGTGTCCGTGGCAGCTGCCAGCAAGTTTCCACCTTGTGATTGAACCGAGACACCCTGATGTCCACATCTGGCGTGCCCCACTTGTGGCAAATCTGGCGGAACACTTCTGGATTTAGGGACCATTCCCCTTGATCCAGCGTCTGGCGGCTGAGAAAGTCCGCCTGCCAATTCTCTACGCCCGGAATGTAAATGGCGGAGATTGCCAGCACGTGAAGTTCTGCCCATCGCAGAATGAGAGCCGCTTCCGCAGCCGCTGCCAAGCTCCACGTTCCGCCCTGATGGTTCACATACGCCACCACCGTGGTGTTGTCCAACTGAAATCAAACCGGGAGGCCGCGCAACCTTATCGTCCAGTGGGAAAGGCAGAGCCTGATCGCCCGCAATTCCAGCACATTGATCGGAAGGCGGGATTCCTGCGCTGACCAGCGGCCCTGAGCAGCCAGCTGTCCCAGGATCCCCCCCCAATAGGCTGCCGTCCGTCGTGACTATCGACCAATTCAGGGGAAGAAATGACTTCCCCCAACATCAGGGCCGGGGCCCGAAGCCACCAGGTCAATGATCCCCTGGTCTGATGATCCAATCTGATCAGCCGGTCCAGGGACAGCGGAGACCTGTCCCACCGTGACAGAATCGCTCACTGAAGGAGCCGAGTGTGACTCTGGGCGTAAGGTACCGCCTCGAAGGCTGAAACCATGAGCCCCAACACCCGCACCAACACCCTACAGAACCGTAAGGAAGACCACCGGCGTGACAGCAGGGTTCACACTGCTGCTTGCAGTGCCAGCAGCTTGCCCGGAGGTAAAGAACACCTTTGCCTGCTCAGTGTCCAGAATCAGACCCAAATATTCCAGGCGACAGGACGGGGTCAATGTCACCTTCTGCAGATTGATCAGACAGCCGAAGTCCTTCAATGAGGCCATTGTGATAGCCACGTTCTCCTCCAGAGCTAAAGCAGACTCCGCTCTCAGGAGCAGGTCGTCGAGGTACACTACCACCGCAATGCCTCTCTGCCTCAACTGCGCCAACACCGGAGCCACCAGCTTGGTGAACACCCGAGGAACCGAGGCCAGACCGAAGGGAAGTGCCACAAATTGGTAGTGCAGATCTCCCACCGCAAAGCGCAGAAAGCACAGGTGCCGGAGACAAATGGGAACGTGGAGGTACTCGTCCCTGGTATCCAGAGACGCCATGAAGTCCCCATGGTGTAGGGCGGCCACGACCGAACTGACAGATTCCATTCTGAATTTTCACACCCTCAAAGTGATTTAGCGCTTTTAGGTCCAGAACCGGCCTGACGACCCCCCCCCCTTCTTGGGAACCACAAACAGTTTGGAGTAGAAGCCGCGGAATCTTTCCAGCGGAGGTACTGGCACAATCACCCCTTGTTCGGAGAGCGCCTGAACAGCCCCTAAGAGAGCCTCTCGACGCCCCTGAGGGAGTCTCAAGTTTGATGGGAAGAACCTGTCTGGGGGTAGAGTGCTGGACTCTATCCTGTACCCGGAGGACACCACTTCCTGCACCCACCGGTCGGAAATGCGGTCAGTCCACCTGTATGCGAACCCCAGAAGCCGGCCCCCCACCCGAGAATCGGGTGGGAGCAACCCATCATGCGGAGGCAGACTTATCCTCCGTCTTTCTCTCTTGCGTTGCCAGGGTTGTTTACCGCCCCCGCGGCAGACTTGCCGGGCCTCGACCCCTTGCCCGCCGCACCGAGGGCACGAATAAACCTCTTCTGACCCGAAGGAATAGGACCCTGTTTGCGGCGGAACTGCCGCTGCCTGGGCTCCGGAAGAAAAGTACTCTTCCCTCCAGTGAAATCCTTAATGATTTCATCCAACTGCGCCCCAAAGAGCCGACCGCCCTGAAAGGGGAGATCCGTCAGGTCCTTCTTAGACGTGTGGTCACCCGACCACGAGTGCAACGAGAGTACCCGCCTGATAATGACTGCGAAAACAGACATTTTTGACAACATGGGCAGCAGGTCCAGAGCTGCGTCACAAAGGTACCGAAGACCCTGAAACACATGGTCAGCTCTCTGCAACGCCTCAAGCGACCTCCCACAGTTGAAGTCATTCTGCAGCTCCGTCATACACTCAGACAGAGATTGCGCCGCCATGGCCGACACCAGGGTCGGCCGCATGGCTGAGCCTGCCAGCAGAAAAAGTGCTTTGGACACCACCTCCATCCGCCTATCAGCTGGGTCCTTAAAAGAGGGAGACCCCTCCAAGGGAATGGTCGTAGCCTTATTCAGACGTGCCACTGGAGGGTCCACTGCGGGTGATGCCCACTTTTTCACAAAGCTATCCTCAAATGGATAACGTATAGCGAAGCGTCTAGGCAGGGCAAAGGAATTCTGCGGACGCTGCCATTCATGATAGACCAGATGGTCAAAAAATTGATCATAAGGGTAAGCCTTAGGGGACCTGGGCGGCCTAGCAGACCCGCAAACGTATGCAGACTCCTGCGGCTCCCCAACTTGGTCTAGTCGCAAAGACGCACGGATATCTGCAATCAGTACAGCCACCAGTGCCTTTTTGTGCGCAACTGAGGCCCCCTGGTCTTCCTCACCGTCCGAGGGATCCAGCTCGCCCTCAGAGCTCCACGGGGGTCCCCGTGACCCCCGAGGCCACTTCCGGTTCAGACTCTTCCCCCGAAGAAAGGGGGAGAAGCGGATGTTTTTTAGGGGCCCCCTTAACCTGGCTCGGCCCCGCCTGGGGAAAGAATTCCCCAAATACTGCTCTCAGCTGGTCCAGGGACACCAGGGCCCCCAGCGAAGGACGTGCTGCCGCCGACTCCTCCTCAGAAGGGAACGCAGGGTCATCCGCCATTTTAGCCACCGGACCTGACATGCAAAAAAAAAATGCACTGACACCCCCACAATACAGCCTCACCGCCACCCCACAGAGCAACCAGGGAGACCCGAGGAGGACTGCACCCACCCACTGCATGGTGGTGTGGAAGCGCGGGCCCCCTCCACGCCCCTAGTGGGGGGAGAGGGGGTCACTCACCAGTCCGACGGGCGTAGCGGGTAGCCACCCGGGTGCAGACCTTCCTCCCACTGCCGGAGAGGGATGCTGCAGGCCACTGGACAGGAACCAGGTCCGGTCACCGGGAGCAAGTGGGGGTCACCCATTGGCCACCCGCACGGAATGGGCACGATGCGGCAGGCCCCGCCAAGGCTAGGTCTAGCTCGCATCGGTCGGCCCCGCTGGGGAAAGTGTAGGATTCTAGCTATCCTCTATGCCCCAGCCGGCTTCTTGATAGCAGTCTTCATCAGATAGCTTGAAAAAAATAAAAAAGCGGTAGCAAAAAAGATGAACCGCAGGTCCCATAAGGGAGCCAGGTCTAACTCCTTGCACGAGGCATAGAAAACTGATATGCTATATAGAGCAGGGGGGTTAAATGGGGGAGAGAGGACGGCCCCCTGGTAGGGGCCAGCTTGCTTTCTTTCTATTTGCCTAGTCAACTCCTGGTAGGATGTGCATATAACCCCACTTGTCTAATGAAGGGCTGCGTCTGTCAGTGAACGTAAGAGAAATGATGCAATGCCAGTTATATTATCCACATATTTAGTAACTGGTATATAAAATGTATTTATCGGTTTATGGACCGAGGTGGATGCTGGATGATCTGGGGTCATGCCAAGTAAATAGACATTTGTGACATTTTGACTATCGTCATACATATCAGTGACACCCGCAAACATCCAATACTGTCCACTAAAAAGAGACGAATGGGGATCGGCTGCCCATCTGTCCGGCAAATCATATGACAGTCAGTTTCCATCCAACAGTCCCATAGAGAACAGTGGGCGCTGCCCGTGTCCTCATCAGCGGAGTGAACACGGACCAGTCACCTGCCTGCTCAATGTGGATCAGCGGAGTTATCCCCTGCTGAGCAGGTGGATCTGCTGTCAGACTCCACCAGTGTTAAAGGGGCCTTACACAAATCTTACAAAAGGATCATCTGCCTCAAAAACAGTATCCATGTCACCCACTGCCCTATAAAAACATAGGGATTTGACGTTCATCATATTGCCAAAACTTTACTTGTATTCCAAATGCATTACAAAAATAACATTGTAGCCAGGCAATCAAGTTTTCGAGCAACTATGTTTTTTCTCAAGCCATAATTATGGCATGGTTGCTTGAAAGCTTGCTTGCTTGCTTGCTTGATGAGCTGCAATGTGAAGATTTTTGTAAAGCATGTAAAATTATAAATAAAAGCTTTAGCATTTTGATGGACGTTGCATCCCTTTGTTTATTTTATATAAAAAAACACTGTTCAAATCAAACAGCAGCCATTTTGAGAACAGCAGGAAACTTACTTTTGAGAGTTAATGCCTAAATGAAGCACAGAATCAGGAAGCAAATTAGAGCTCTGCACATCAATTCCACCATTGACATCCATTGAATTTACATCTGCACAAAAAGGAAAGAAAACTGTGAGAAGAATGAAAAAAATTGGAAATTCTTAAAATATTTAACCTGGCAAGCAAAATTATTTTTCCTAGTAATCTTTCAGGACATCACCAGAAGATGACCAAAAATGTACATTGGGGTCGAACAGCCACATGGAGGACTTCCTGCCCAAAAGATCGGACTTAAAAGGAAAGAATATCCAATCAATCGTGAAAAAAAAGGCTGGGCCATTTAGCTATTTTACAGATCTGCTCAGCAGAGGCACCAGTTCTTTCTGCTCAACCAGTGGCCAAAGCCTAAGTAGAATGTTTATACAAAGTAATGGGGAATACAAGTTCAAGGTCTTGTGGCTTGATCTGGTGGGAAAATAAAGTTTCACAGGAGTGAGCCCAAGAACAGTACAAAAAGTCTCTAGCTGAAGGCACTGGAAACATCCAAACAGCAATGCAAACCTCTCAATGCGCAATGTAAGCCATAAAGGGTAACTAAACTATGAAATCTGTGGCAAAAAGGCAAGCAGAGGGCAAAGAACTAGTCACCAGCATTGCCTGTGGGCTTTCACAGCTGTTCTTTTCCCAATTACTTACCATGCCTGGTTCTGCACTGTGTGTCTGCCTGAAGATGGCCAACTTGGTAGATAGGGTTTTGATCCCATATGTCAGTTTCCAAGGAAAACAAACAATGAGCAGCACAGTAGTGCCTGCAAATATAAAGCAATGAGGCTATAGGCACTGGAGTGCCTAGGCAACCTTACACACCAGAAGTGCACTGACATTTTTCAGCAGACATGCTCTCTTTTTGCATATAAGTAACATTTCTTGATAACATAAGCAAATATTAATTTTTGAAATCAAGTCCACCCTCCCCCTTTTTTTCCCCACTTTCTCTCTCCTCCCCCGTGACCCATCTCCCCCTCTGACATCTGAGAATATCTCTGCTCTCCCACCTCTTATACATTTTCCTCCTTTCTCTTTTATGAAACACAAAGACATCCACCTCCTTTCTCTTTTATGAAACACCAAGACATCCACCTAGATAAGTCCCGTAAATTCTCCCGCAGTTAGCCGGGAGCCACCGGGAAAGAGACTTCCCTACTATATTTTTGAGATTTGTATAAAACTTTTGTTATTCAAAATAACCTTATCACATGTGAGAAAAAGGTTTATTGCCTATATTGTTCTGTTCTCATGGATACACCACCCTGTCTATATGAATAAAGAATTTGGAAAAAAGAAAAAGAAATCAAGTCCACCCTTAACCACTTCCCGACCAGCGCCATAAATAGGCGGTGGCTGGTTTTAAGTGGCTGTACCGGGATATAGCCTGCAGCTACAGGCTATATCCCGGTATCGTTTTTTTTTTAGAGTGGACAGTCGGCTATCCGGGGATGACTACCGTTCCGGCTCGGGAGCTGCTCGGCCATTATCCCAGGGGACGGGAGGGGGGGACCCCCCCTCCCGTCTCACCGGGAGACCGGAGCGACAATCTGGCACCTCCACCGGCTAGGAGGAGACCTGTCAGAAGCCGGAATCGGCTCCGATCGGGCCTCCTTCGGCAAATTCCGGAAGCAACGTCACTTCCGGTTTACTCGGCGGCTAACAGCACCAATTTTAAAAAAAATGACAGTATTCAGAATCGGCGATCCGCATACTGTGAAGTGCAAAAGGAGGGATGGGGGGTCTTTTAGACCCCCCCAGCCCTCCAAAAAGTGTACCTGTCACCATATATTACTATCACAAGGGATGTTTACATTTTTTTTTTTTTTTTTTTAAGGAACAGTGTTAAAAATAAAAAAAAAAAAAAAAAAAAAAAAAAGCTCGCGCAGCAAAGAAAATGCATGCGTAAGTCGCGCCCGCATATGAAAACAATGTTCAAACCACACATGTGAGGTATCGCCGCGTTCACCAGAGTGTGAGCAATAGTTCTAGCAAAAGACCTCCTTTGCACGTCTAACCTGGTAACTGTTAAAATTTTATTGAAATTTTTAAGTATTGGACTGTCGCCATTCCGCGAGTGCGTGCAATTTTCAACCGTGTCATGTATGGTATCTATTTACTCGGCGTAAAACCCTCTTTCACAATATACAATAAAATTGGGCTAACTTTACTGTTGTCTTATTTTTTAACTCAAAAGTGAAATTTGTCCAAAAAAAAAAAAATCGCGCTTGAAAGACCGCTGCGCAAATACCATGTGCCAAAAAGTACTGCAATGATCGCCATTTTATTCTCTAGGGTGTTTGAAAACAAAAAAATATATAATGTTTGGGGGGTTCTAGGTAATTTCCTAGCAAAAAAAAAAAAAAAAAATAAAAACAGTTTTTAGCCTGTAACCAACAAATGTAAAAAAGGGCCCCCGGTTGGTAAGTGGTTAAAGGAGGGACCTGGGATCAGTCTTCAATACAACAGGGTTAAAAAATAGACAGGAAAGTAGAAGAGGAGAGAAGGCCATGGGGATTTCAAATCTCGGGTGACCTCGGGACTGCAGGTCAGCGGGACCAGAGGGGGGCCAGTGTAAGTTCACCTTACAGATTTTCTGTGAAGGTGAACTTACATTTTAAGAGCGGGAAAATCCAAGGCCTGACAGGAAATAATCACCCAAGATATTTCAAGTGGTCAACCCACATTAGTTGCAGGTTAGAAGGGGAAGATGCTCGGGCGGCAGGATCTATAGGAAATAGAGATTTGTTCCAGTTGACCTTCAGGAGAAGGTCGCAAGACCGCCTTGTCCTTGTGCAGGACTAGATAAGGGGACTTGCACGACAGTGCCGCCAACTCAGACACCCGCCTAGCGGATGTGATGGCCACCAAAAAGGCCACCTTCTTTGACAGCAGTTGTAAGGAAATCTCCCTGATCTTCTCAGGTGGTCTCTGAAGCACAGAAAGCACCAAATTCAAATCCCATGGAGCCATCGGAGACCTCACCCGAGGCACCACGTCGCACACCTTGTACAAAAGGTAAGAATCAACGAGTGCGAAGCCAAGGGTCTTTGAAAAAGAATCGCCAGAGCCGATATCTGGCCCTTGAATGCCAGCTTTTTGTTCAGGCCTTGCTGCAAAAAAGTCAGGACCCTGGACACCACATAAGAGCGAGGGTTATGACCCTCCGCCTCGCACCAAGCTATGTAAGCCTTCCAGGTGCAGTGATATATTTTGCGAGAAGTACACTTGCGAGCTTTAAGCAAGGTAGGGATCACGGAGTCAGTGACCCCCCCCCGTCCCTCAGCACCTGGGACTCAATAGCCAGGCCATCAAAGCCAGCGAGAGTAAAGCAGGGTGCAAGATGGGCCCCTGAGACAGTAGATCGTCTCGCAGCGGAAGCCTCCAGGGAACGTCCGCCACCATCTGCACCACATCGGCGTACCATGTGCGCCGAGGCCAATCCGGAGCCACCAGGATCATTGGAATTCCCTGAGCTACTACCCTGCGTAACAACCGCGGTAGAAGTTTTATTGGAGGGAAGGCATACAGAAGACGATAACGGCCCCAGGGAGCCACTAGAGCATCCGTGGCCACTGCAGACGGATCCCTCGTCCTGGACACAAAGGTCCTCACCTTGTGATTGAACCAATACGCCATGAAATCCACGTCCACGTGTCCCCTATCTGTGGCAAATCTGGCTGAATACCTCTGGATGGAGAGATCACTCTCCCTGATCCAGCGTCTGGCGACTGAGGAAGTCCGCCTGCCAGTTTTCCACGCCTGGAATGTAAACGGCGGAGATTGCCGGAACGTGGAGTTCCGCCCAACGCAGGATCAGAGCTGCTTCCGCCGCAGCTGCTGAACTCTTCGTTCCACCCTGATGGTTCACATATGCCACTGCTGTGGCATTGTCCGACTGAATTCGAATCGGACGATCTTGCAACCTCACTGTTCAGTGAGAGAGACATAACCTGATCGCTCTTAGCTCCAGCACATTGATCGGGAGGCGCGCTTCCTGCGCAGAATAAATGGCCCTGGGCAGACAGCTGCCCCAGGACTCCGCCCCAGCCTGAAAGGCTGGCATCCGTGGTGATGATCACCCACTGAAGGGGTAGGAACGACTTCCCCCGAGTCAGCACCGAGTCCCGCAGCCACCAGGTCAGAGAGCCCCTGGTCTGGGAGCTCAGGCGGATCAGAAGGTCCAAGGACCGTGGAGACCTGTCCCATCGAGACAGAATCACTCGCTGAAGGCGGCGAGTGTGACTCTGGGCGTAAGGTACCGCCTCGAAGGCCGAGACCATGAGCCCCAGTACAGCATAGAGAATCGTAAGTTAGACTGTCGGTGCGACAAAAGGGTTCGCACCGCCGACTGCAGCGATAGCAACTTGGCCAGGGGAGGAACACCCTCGCCTGCTCTGTGTCCAAAATGAGACCCAGATACTCCAGGCGACGGGATGGAGATACCATCGCCTTTTGCAGGTTGATCAACCAACCGAAGTCCTGCAACGAGGCCATTGTGACATTCTCCTCCAGAGCCGAGGCAGACTCCGCTCTCAGGAGCAGGTTGTCGAGGTAGGCTACCACCGCAATGCCTCTCTGCCGCAGTAACGCCAGTACTGGAGCTACCAGTTTGGTGAAAACCCGGGGAGCTGATGCCAGACCAAAGGGGAGTGCCACAAATTGGTAATGGAGGTCCCCCACTGCAAAGAGAAGAAAACGCTGGTGCCGTGGACAAATGGGAACATGGAGATACGAGTTCCTGATATCCAGAGGCGCCAGGTATTCCCCTGGATGGAGGGTGGCCACGGCCATTCGGAAATTTCTGCGGTTTTACATATCGGTTCAGGGCCTTCAGGTCCAGAACTGGCCTGACCCCCCCCTCCTTTTTTGGAGACCACAAACAGGTTTGAGTAGAAACCTCAAAACCTTTCCACATGAGGTACTGGCACGATCACCCCCTGGTCTGAGAGTGCCTGAATGGCCCCGAAGAGGGCCTCCCGACGCCCCTGCAGGAGCTCTAAGTTCGATGGGAAGAACCTGTCGGGGGTAGGGTGCTGAACTCTATCCTGTAGCCGGTGGACACTACTTCCTGGACCCACCGGTCGGAAAAGCGAGCAGTCCACCGGTCCGCGAACCCCAGAAGACGTCCCCCCACCCGAGAATCGGGTGGGGGCAACCCATCATGCGGAGGCGGACTTATCCTCCGTCTTTTCGCTCTTGCGTTGCCAGGGTTGTTTACCGGCCCCCCGCGGCAGCCCATCAGGCGGTGGAGGGCTTATCCTCCGCCTCCTCAGTTTTTCGCTGCCACTGCCGCTTACCGGCCCCTGCAGCGGCCTTACCGGCTCGGTTCCCTTTTCCTGCCACGCCCGAGGCGTGAAAAAACCTCTTCTGACCCGAGGCAGGAGGCTTCTGTCTATGGCGAAACTCACGCCTCCGGGGCTCTGGGAGGAAAGTGCTCTTTCCTCCAGTGAAATCTTTAATGATCTCATCCAGTTGGGGACCGAAGAGACGTCCACCTTGAAAGAGGTGGTCCGCAAGACCCTTTCTTGGACGCATGGTCCCCGGACCATGAGCGCAACCTAATGACGGCAAAAACAGCCATTCTGGACAGCATAGGCAGCAGATCCACGGCTGTGTCACAGAGGTACTTGATACCTTGATATAAAAAGTCAGCTCTCTGCGGCGCATCCATCAGGCGACCGCAGTCCAGATCATTCTGGAGCTCCGCCATACACTCAGACAGGTGTTGCGCCGCCAGGGCCAGTCTCAGAGCTGAGCCTGCTACCAGAAAAAGAGCTTTTAGCACGGCCTCTGTCCGCCTATCAGCCGGATCCTTAAAGGAAGGGGCCCCTTCCAGTGGGATGGTCGTCGCCTTATTTAGACGAGCTATCGGTGGGTCCACCACAGGTGACTGCAACTTGTTCAGAAAACTATCCTCAAAGGGATAGCAGATGGCAAAACGTTTTGACAGAGAAAAAAAGAGTGCTGTGGATGCTGCCATTCACGATAGATCAGATGATCAAAAGACTGATCATAGGGGTAAGCCCTAGGGGCCCTAACGGACCCACACACATACGCAGATGTCTGCGATTCGCCATCCTGGCTCAGTCGCAGCGTAGTGCGAATGCCAGCAATAATGACGGATACCAGCGCTTTTTCGCGCGCAGCTGCCGCCCCCTGGTCTTCCTCTCCTTCCGAGGGGGCCAGTTCGCCTTCAGAAAGGTTCACTGGGGTCCCTGTGACCCCCGAAGCTATCTCTGGATCAGAGTCCTCCCCTGATGAACAAGGGGGCGGAGGACGCTTCCTAGGGACCTGATGGGCGACATTCGCCCGGGGAAGAAACTCACTAAAGACCACCCCCAGCTGGTCCAAAAAAGCCCCTTGCGCAGATTGCGCTGTCACGGAGTCCTCCTCAGCAGGCACGGCAGGATAGTCTGGCATCGTTTTTCCCCTAAAATAACCCTCAGTAAAATGCAGGCGAGAACACTTGGTTGGAGGTACCCCCACACAGCCGCACACCACCGCCCCACAGAATGCCAGGGATACCCAGGAGGACTGCACCCGCCGCCACCAGCACCCACAGGAGAGCCCAGCTATACTTGCTGTTTGCTGCCCGTATCCTGAGGACCGTCAGAAGAGCTGCGCCGCCAGAAGCACACACCGTTCCAAAAAGAAAGCAAAAAAACGTCTGCAGCACCTTTTCTACAGCCAGCAGGGGACTCCAATATGGCCGCTGAGTGTACTCTAGAGGCCGAAATCACCTGCAGGGGGAACGTGTACTACCACAAATAGCCGCTCTGAGCACTAGAGGGAAAGCTCCATAGGCTTAGAATGTCCGCGACCACGGGAAAATGGCGGCGGTCTACCGCAAAAAGGCAGCGGATCGCCGCATGGCGGCGAAAAAGAGGGGGGGGGGTGGGGGTGGAAGGGGCCCCAGGAGCCGGTAACCAGTGGCTACCCAGGAAAATCGCCGGGACACCCATCGGTCCCCCCTCCACACCTAAAAAGGGGGGGGGGGGGGACTCTCACTCACCACTCCTGTCAGGCGTAGCGGGTAGCACGGAATGGGCACGATGCGGCGGGTCCCCATACTGCGGGACTGGCTTGCATCGGTCGGCCAGCCCGGGGAAGGTACAGAGTCCAGAACGACCCTCTATGCCCCGGCCGGCTTCTTGATAGACTTCATGCTTGATAGAAGTAGTAAAAAGAAAAATAAAGAGAAAATAAAAAGAATACGGTCTCAATCCGAACCGCAAATCCCCTAAGGGAGCCAGGTCAACTCCTTGCAAACTAGGCATTAAAACTGTTGACCTGTGCTAGGTGGAGGGTTTATGTGGGAAAGGGGGACGGCCCCCATGGGAGGGGCCAGCTTGCTCTTTCCCTGCCTAGTTAACTCTTAGTAGGACAAGCATAAACCCACATGTCATGAAGAGCTGCGTCTGTCAGTGAACGTAGGAGAAATCATAAATTCTGCCAGGGCATTTAAACTTATGAGCACAACTGTAGCTTTGGTGGAAGGTATTAAAAGCTTTATGGCTAAGTAGCCTCAGGGCATGGATGACAGAATGTATTGAAAGCCTATGCCACCACAAAATCTCAGAGAGCAGCAGAAGTAGAGCGACTATCAGAGTTACTGTCAGCCCTGCTCTGCCAGTGTTCAATAACTTGAAAGTAGCAGCATACATACCAGTTGTCAAAGACTATGCATGTGTTTTGTATTGTGCAATTAAGAAACTTCTAAAAAAAGCAATGGTAGGCAGATCTCCAAAAGAGCCAAATTTTAAGATGCCTGCTTGCTGGCAGCACAGAGGAAAAGGGGTTCAAAGATGAAAAATTACATTTTTTAAATTAGATTACACAATCATAAAAATACTTACTTATTGAGTTCATAGAGCGAACGGTCTGGGTTGACTGCCCTGGATGAGGGCCCTTAGCTTGAGTATGGGATTGGGACTGCATCTGGTTCCCCTGATATGGTAATCCCAGAGCTGCATAAGCCCTTTCAATAGAGCTAGGATCAATCTGGCTATTAGAATTAATGGAGGATGTTGACTGTTGGTTCACATTGCCAGCGGTACTCACAGTCCCTGTAGCTCCTACAGGTAGCGGTGGGCTACCAAACAAAGCTGTAAAGAAACACTGCCATTATTAAAACATAGATGCATAATCAACAGTTTAATCTAACAACATTAATCTGTACAGTATTCAATTATATGAATTGTATGCAATTGTGCGATAGCAAAAGGAAGAACATTTATAAAAACTATATATTATTTGGTGCATACGATTAACTCTTGGAACTGGTCCTGTTCTATGCTTCCCTTTTAGGAGAACGTATGTACCACCCTATTCGTAGCTTAGAACCTCTGGCACACAGTGAAGCTGTCTGCCATAAGGGATAGTTACAAAGTGTCTAAGATTTTGGAACCTGTCCGTGTCTTGCAGGCTGTTCTGCAGAATCCAATTTGGACATTGCCAAGTGGCAGTGAGATGTTGGGTGCTGTAACACCCTCCGTGTTCCAACACCCAGCACTGTGATATAGCTACTGTTAAGTGGACTGATCTCTGCCCAATAATACAAATAAGGTCCCAGCCCAACATCATCCTAGAGGGAGGCAGTGAGGCACTTAAAACACTGGCCACCATTTCTAGGGGGTTACATTTCATGACCACACACTCAAGAGGGTTAAATCTCACTGTACTGACTGCCGATGCAGGGAGGTACATTTCATTACCACTGACCATCAATCGAGAGGATACAGAACATAATACAGAATGCCTTAAGATTACATAGTCTGCAGGATTACATAGTTAGTCAGGTTGAAAAAACGCATGCATGTTCTTAGCCCCCAAGTGCATAACTTACATTTAGCAACATTAAACCTTATTTGACACAGCCACCCAATTAAACAGTGCATTGAGGTTGGCTTGTAAGTTGGAGACATGCTGCAAGGACGGTATTCCACTGTATAGCTTGGTGTCATCAGCAAAGACTGAAATGGTACTTTTAATCCCAGACCCTATATCATTTATAAAGATATTAAAAAGTAAAGGGTTCCAACACTGAATATTGGGATACACCACTGATAATCTTAGACCATTCATAATAAGAATCATTAACCACTACTCTGAATTCTACCAGTACTGTACAGGGTTTGATTACCAACCCTTACCGCCAGGACAGGAGCAGCCTGGGAAGGGGATAAGGGGCGATAATCAAGCACTGCACGCGATCCTAGAGTGCACTGTGTTAACTTGCAAAACAAAAAGCTGTGCAGGCTGCCTGACTAGTCCTTAGCAACCAATGACCCCATTAGTTGGTAGAACATGGGCAGGCAGTCCACACAGCTTTCTGTTTTGACAAAAAGGGTAGAGATAGGAGGAGAGAACCGGCAGCAGGTGTGGGCTATGCTCTCTCCTTCCTGACTGTATACAGGAACACCATGCACTCTAAGATCAGAGTGTACAGGGTTGGGGTACTTTTATGTTGAGAAACACTGTCACAGACCATGGGTTAGATGCTGCTACCTTCAGGTGATTGAACACTAGCAAAAATTTGTGCTCCTAGAGTCTACCCATACAACTCAGTTTTCTGTGACGCTTCAGGTTTTAGCAGACAAAGATTATTTAAGGCTCAGAGGGGAGGGCCCTGCGTCCTGTCCTTTAATACAAGATTAGGAATTCACAGGTTATGTCAAAATTTCCTAGAGACATTAACAGCCCTGGTGAAATGAAAGGGAGGAACCATTTCCTTAAAAAGGCACAGGCCCTGGGGAGTAGCTGTCTGATCCACCTGGCAAAGGAGGAGTGGGAAGTAGGGCGTTCTCTATGAGGATCCCAAGTTAAAAAGAAAAAGACTACATATTGCAGAAAAGTTGCAGTGGCTGCCAAGTAGACTGACAGTCCAACACATCTAAACAATGTAAGGAAATGTCCTTGTCATGTTTTGAATCTGAAGAGAGGAATGAAGTAGAAGTGAGGACCTCCTCGCCAAAAGAAGATCACCTTATGTAAGAAGGAAGGCTTTGGCTTCAAAACCACCTTGTCCAAAACAAGAAATGCTCTTTATAAAGAGAGCTGCTAACTCACAAACACGCCTAACAGACGTGATGGAACCAACATAATCTAAAGAGTGAGGTGTTCCAAAGGTGTTCCTCTGAAGAACAGGAAGAACCAGGTTGAGACCTTGAGGTGACATAGGAGATTGAATTGGAGGAATTGTATGAGCAACTCCCTGTAGAAAAGTCCTGATAAGGGATTGTGAGGTAAGAGGTTTCTGGAATTGGATGGGTAAGGCAAAACCTGTCGCTTGAGGGTGCTTGAGGACAGACACTGGTCAAGACCAGACTGAAGAGAAGTCAAAATAAGGAGTGGTTGAAAGTCCCCTTAAGTTAAGCCTACTGTCTTCACACCATTCAAAGAAGGCCATCCATGTGTATTGATAAATCTTACAGGGGTTAAATGTCCTTGCGTGGTGTAAAATAGGAATAACTGAATTAGGCACCTCTGTCCTGTAGGACTTGGGTGTCAACAGTCACGTGGTTAAAGCCAGTCACTAAAGCCAAACAGAACAGGTGGCCTAGGATCAATAAGTCTTGTGTTTAGAAGAGGCCAGGGCTCGTCCACCAGAAGTCCTAGTATGTCTGGGCACTAAATTCCTTTGGGGCAATTTAGTGGAATGAGAATTGCCAGGACCTTTTCATCCTTCATCTTGTTCAGCATTCAGAAAAGGATGTTCATCAGAGAAAAGGTATAAACCAGCTGAGGAATCACTAGAGCATCTAATGTGAAGGCCTAGGACTAGGAATTAACTACTTAGGAAAACCGCCTTTTAACTGTCCGCTCCCAGAATGTGGAAGGTCGAGAGAGCTGGAATGTATATTCTGCCTATGACAGTATTAGACTAATCTCTCAGAGCTACTAGGTGCATGGTGCCCTTGTAGAAGGAAGGTCCAATGTTGAAAGGACAACCTTAGTTCGAGAATGTTGATGGGTAGTTTTGATATCTTTTGATACCAAGTCCCCTGGACAGCCAAACAGTTGTAAGCACTACCCAAGCTTGTAAGACTCACAGCTGTCATTACTACATTCCAAGTTCTGCCAAGGAATAGTTTTCTCAAATCAAGAGCAGGACTGGAGATCCATCATGCCAGGGAGATCTTCAATTGACTGGACAGAAGCACTGGGCAATCCAAGGACTGGATCTGCCTGTTGCACATCTTAAGGATGTTTGACTGAAAAGCTCTGGAGGGAACCACCAACAGATGTCTCCTCGCTCGAAGGAGAGGGGCAACCCTTCACTGTGGACAGGGCTTCTGGGAAAACTTGGTAGGCCAGGGCTTGTGGCTAAAGGAAGTCATGGTTTAGAGGTTGGTGTTTTGGGGGGAATGGAAAGATCCCTTTCTTTGACTAGAGGTGGAAGCCCATGAAGAGACCTAGGCATTTTCTTGTAAGTCAGTATCCATCACCTGAAGGTAGCAACATACAACTCCGTGTCTATGAATACCATGGGTATACACAGAACAGTACTGTATGATTAAAAAGTTATTTTTTGTGTTTAGGTCCACTAAACTCACTGTGCAAAAAGTGGTCTTCGCTTTGACATTTAAGAATATCATCTTTGTTGCCCTTCAGAAACCACTTCCGGCTCGCCCGCCCAACACCATACGACGTTGCAGACTTTGAGCGGGGATATCTGAATGGTGCCTTCAGCTGCATTGTTTTAGGGTCCGGTGATTCTGTGCACCGTAAAAACGATCACGCCCCCCGCCCCACCATCCGGTGCTTCTCCTGGTCTGTCCGGGCCATTGGCAGCTCGAAGAATGAATCGTACCCCAGCGGAAGTTGAGCATAGAGATGACTGATGACCAGATGGTCACCAGTCATCTCTAGGCACCTCAGAGGTCCAGGCGCGATGTATGACATCCCGTCTGACCCAGGGACTCAGCTGGAAAGGCCGAGACAATTTGTTTTTTTTTCTGATCTCAGCCTTTCCAGCATGGATGAGGAGAGATGTGGGATCTTATTGACCCCATAGCTCCCCATAAAGAGTACCTGTCACGCACTATTCCCATTGCAAGGGATGTTTACATTCCTTATAATAGGAATAAAAGTGATAAAAAATGTTTTTAACCTGTTCCGGACCAGCTTGCGCACATTTACTGCTGCAGAGTGGCACGATCCCGCAAATCACCGTTAATAAAACGGTGGCTCGCTCGTGCGCGACTAGCGGATGGGATCGCGCTCTCGTGCCCGCCGCACTCTCCAGCAGTATGGCCGTGGGTCTGGCAGACTCAATGTCTGCTGGCTACCCGGGATTGCCTGGCAGAGAAGAAAAACGGTGAACAGCCAATGTAAATACGGCGGTTCCCCACTCTGTCAGGCGGCCTGTCATTGGGATCGGTTAGATCTCTTATGCCCCTGGCAGCCCAGCCCCCTCACAGTTAGAACACGTCTAGGGAACACAGTTAACCCCTAGATCACCCCCTGCAGGTTAACCGCTTCACTGCCAATGACATTTATATAGTAATCAGTGGATATTTAAATTTCTGATCGCTGTATAAACGTCATTGGTCCCAAAAACGTGTCGAAAAATGTCCGACATGTCCGCTGCAATATCACAGTCCCCCCCCCCCCCCAAAAAAAAAAAAAAAAAAAAAGGAATCGCAGATCCCTGCCATTACTATTAAAAAAGTAAAGTAAAAGCGCCATAAATGAATTCTCATGGTTTGTAAACGCGGCAACTTTTGCGCAAACCAATCAATAACCGCCGATCATGATTTTTTTTTTTTTACCACAAATATGAGGAAGAATATAGATCGGCCAAAACGAATGAATAAATTTGTATTTTTATATTAATTTTTTTGGATATGTATTATAGCAAAAAGTAAAAAAAATATATATATATATATATATATATATATATATATATATATATATATATATTATTTTTTTTTTCGAAATTGTCACTCTTTTTGTTAATATCAGTGATCAGAAGTGGCGCAGAGGGGATCAAATACCACCAAAAGAAAGCTCCATTTGTGGGAAAAAAGGAGCATTAATTTCATTTGGGTACAACGTCACAAGACCGCGCAATTGTCAGTTAAAGTGATGCAGTGCCGAATCGCAAAAAGTGTTCTGGTCCTACAGTGGGAAATCCTTCCAGTCCTTAAGCGGCTAAAGAGAGTGTAAAAATAAAATAAAGTTAAAATAAATAATAAAAAAAAAATTACGCGCCCCCGTCACCGCAAGCTCGCGCACAGAAGTGAACGCATATGCAAGTCGCGCCTGCATATGTAAACGACGTTCAAACCACATGTGAGGTATTGCTGCAGACATTAGAGCGA
Source organism: Glandirana rugosa (assembly GCA_018402905.1). Taxonomy (NCBI): domain Eukaryota; kingdom Metazoa; phylum Chordata; class Amphibia; order Anura; family Ranidae; genus Glandirana; species Glandirana rugosa. The sequence continues at coordinate 50,895 of BLSH010516567.1, read as the reverse complement.
GAACAAGAATTCTAGCGCTAGACCTCCTCTAAGTCTAAACCTGTAAACATTTTTAAAGCGTAGTCTATTGGGGACTTTTATATACCGAAGTTTGGCACCATTCTACGAGTGTGCGCAATTTCAAAGCGTGACATGTTGTTAGGCATCTATTTACTCGGCGTAACATCATCTTTCGCATTATGCAAAAAAATTGGGCTAACTTTACTGTTTTGTTATTTAATACATGAAAGTTTTTTCTTTTTTCCAAAAAATAAAAACGTATTCGAAAAATAACTGCGTAAATACCATACGAGATAAAAAGTTGCAATGATCAACATTTTATTCCCTAGTTCCTTAGTCTTTGCTATAAAAAAAACAAAACAAAAAAAAAAACTATATAATGTTTGGGGGTTCTGAGTAATTTCCTAGCAAAAAAAATTATGATTTTTACATGTAGGATAAGTGTTAGAATTGGCCCGGCCAACTTTAATAAATACCCCTGCCCAGCACCACACATCTTTTCAAAAGAAAATGTGTCGACCAGCAACGTTTCCTATTGCACTCATATGCTGTAGCACTATTTACTTCTATAAGGGAGGTTCTATAAAGGTACGCATGGCAGCCTCCAATTGTTCAAAGGAGTATGGTTCACCCATACAATAAACTCTGCACATAGAGGGCATGATGTAATGGTTCCCAAAGCTTACATTTCTTAAATTTAAATACAATTTTTAAATGGTGAACATCAACCTTGTGGATAAGGTCTTTTAAAAGGAACCTCACCTTTATATGTAAAACATTGGCCCAGAAGTACACAATGCACAACCATACATTTTTCACAACTCTGGGAGGAAATGCACAACTTTTCTGCTACGTACTGGTATTACATAAACAAAATAATGAACATGTACATACATTGTTGGTTACGCTTATCCCCAGCATTCTTCAGCGGTAAACAAACTGGACAGTCATGTCGCGTACAGTTCTTCCAGTGAGAAATTATCTGGCGTGAAGAGGCACAGTGTGCAACTAAAACCACATCAAAAACAAATTATGTTGAAATCAAGCCCCCGTCAGACACGTACATACTTTAACAGCATTTTCCAACTGTGGCATCACATGATTATATCTGAACATACATTTAAAATCAAAATTACAATAAAGAATATGAACTTACTTTACATTTTACAACTTTTAATTTATTTTTATATATTAAGATGCACTTCCCATACTAAATGTGCCATAACTTACATCAGATGCGGATTTGTAGTTGGGTCTGCTAACATGACGACATATTGACCCTTTATACAAATATACTGATTTGTTTTCAATGCCATCTAGTGGAACACTGGACAATTTCATAGTTCACTAACGCACTTAAAGCTGAACTCCAGGAATTCAGCTACTTACATGCCATCTTGTGGACTTATCTCCCTTGGCTGGGCTTACACCTATGCAAATTGGATGCGGGTTTCTCCGCATCCAATTTGCATAGCAGGAGATTGTGACCGGCTCTCCATGAAGCCGGTTCACACATCTCCGCTGCAGCTCCGATGCGAATTTGCACAAGGGCCCTGTGCGTCTTTTGGTCCATTTCGGGTCCGAATTCAGTCCAAAATTCGGGCTGAAAAATCGGACCTGAAATGGTGAATGGAGATGCACCAGACCCCTGCTGTTATTCACATGCGGCAATAGTGTGAACGCAGCCTTAGGGCTCTTTCACACACACGCATCGTTTGGGTCCGCCTGTCAGTTTTTCAGGCGGACCCAAACGGACGCTCCATGTACTTCTATGAAGCGGCGGATGTCAGCGGTGACATGTCCGCTTACACCCGATCCGCCAGAAACAGACGGATGGAAGCCCTATTTTCCATCCCCCTGGCGGATCGGATCTGATGAACATGGACAGACGGTCTGTGCTCATCCGATTCTCCATAGAGGAGAATGGAGCTCTGACAGGTCAATCTCAGCACAGAGTGCAGAGACTGTCCTGTCATCCACCGGCTCAGCAGGGATCAACGGATGGATCCCCGCTGAGCAGCGGAGCCCGTTTTGTGTGAAAGAGCCCTTAAAGTTATTGTAAAGTCTTGTTTTTAAAAAAAACAAAAACAAACAAGTCAAACTTACCTACTTCTGTGCAGTTGGTTTTGCACAAAGCAGCTCAGATCCTCTTCTCGGGTCCCTCTTTGCTGCTCCTGGCCCCTCCCTCCCATTGAGCGCCCCCTCAGCCAGCAGCTTTCTATGGGGGCACCCAACAAGCCGAGTCACAGCTCTGTGTACCCATTCAGACATGGAGCCTGACCTGGCCCCAACCCCCTCCCTCGATTGGCTGACTGACTAATTGACAACTGCGGGAGCCACTACTGTGTCTCAGCCAATCAGGAGCAGTGTCCTAGACAGCTTAGATATTCGTGGACATCGCTGGAGAGAGATGGGGCTCAGGTAAGTATAGGGGGTGTTGGGGAGGCTGCTACACACAGAAGGTTTTTTTATTTTAATGCATAGAATGCATTAAGATAAAATAAACCTTCTGCCTTTACAAGCCCTTTAAAGTTTTAGGAACTCGGACACAAGACCCTCTGGCCTAAGCTCCCTCAGTTGAAGAGTCAATGCAGCTTCTAGGCCTTCCCCTCCTCCTGCCCAGCCACAGAAGCCTTTGTATTATGTGAACTCATTCAACAAAATACAAAGGTTTCTGTGAATGGGCAGCAGAGTGGGGGGGCGGGCATAGATGCTGCGTGTGCTCTCCTCTCAGAGTCCCGAGCAGATCGTCCAGAAGTGCTATAGACCTGTCAGATGTGAAAAATAAAGATAAGTCCAGGAGGTGGCACGCACTTCTTTGAACTTAACTCCGAGTATGCCTGCATGTATATCAAAGTGCCTAAATTCCTGGAATTCAGCTTTAAATCAGTTGTGACACTTTCTAATACAGTTATAACTATTTAGGCACCATAACAAACTTTGCTTAGTTTCAGAAATAATCTCTTATCTTTTTCACGAGGTAAAAAAGTTGTCATGTGACCATTCACATGGGAGACTGCAGTCATTCTGGTCTCAGACTGCAAATGCTAGAGAGTTTTTGCAGTGTCTGCTCAATCAGGTCTTTAGATCTGCAACTAGGGTCACCAAGGATTTCTTTAGCAGTCTACTTGACGTCTATTTGCCTCTGCTACTAAGCATCATTCATCTTTATTTTGACACTGGTTTCTTGCTTAACAGCAGTAGTTCCCGACACATACTTCTGACTCAAAACCTACAGTAGGTGCATTTGATCCCTCAGGTACCACCATAGCCTTATAAGGTGCCAGGTCTCCGACTTCAAAGAAATGATCAGGCTAGAACATCTTGTCTCATACTGACACAAGTAGCAAAAGTAAAGATATATAGGCTTTGGGAAACTAATAAAAAAACTATTTACGGAGATTCACCACCATGGGAGAACATATATGCCAATTTGTGGGCTTCATACTTCTGTGGTTTTTTTTTTTAGCTAAAGGTAGTTTTATAAATTGCTGAAGCAGTTTTATTTATGTGATCTATTATGGTTTTTAACTCGATATAGTCTGCTCACATATATAAACGAGTCTCCATTTGCTTTCTGACTGCCATCAGGCGGCTTGTCCCGCTATAATTCTGGCTACTTTTCTCTCTCATCTGAATTTCTTTTACAATATTTCATATTCACCTTATTATAAAAAAGGACATACTGTCAAAAGGCTGCAAAAGAAAGTTAGAAGGCCAAGTACCCCAACAAACCCCCAGTTTGCCATGCCTGCGTTCAGCTATTCCCAAGCAAGCAGAAACTTCAAACGACTACTTCAATGCAGACATCATTAAAAAGATCAATCAGCACATGTGGTCAACACGACTGGTCTTCAACTTTTTCGGGAAGATTCTAAAATGACAACTTACTAATTCAGCCTATGGAATCCATAATTCAGCACCTAAACAAATTAATACCAAGCATAAAAGCTATTTAAACTAACACAAGAGCAGCCAACATAAAGAAGGCTCCTTTACAAAGTTGTCACATTTACTGTTAACAGAGTATAGAATTTGTGGATGCTATACAACCTGTTTATAATTTGTTCTAACTGAACAATACCAGTTTAGGTACAAGTTATTCCAGGCATGCTGAAATAGAAGTTTACCACTGGGGCAGATCCAAATAGTCTCTCCCAGATGTCTCGGAATCCACTTAAAGTAACTAAGCCCACAACAAGATAAAACTTTCGAAGTGACACCTTAGCTAAGCATAATTAGTTTGTTTGATTTTTTTTTTAAATGTAATTTTAATTTTAAATGAAAATGCATTTAACAAGGTCAGGGGGTCATCACAAGATGTGGCCAAAGAAAGAATTGAAAAATGACAATATACATTTGCAAACATGGTTTAAAGCGGAGCACCCAGAATTTTTTTTTTTTTTTTTTTGGCATCCACTCTTTTAATACTAAATAGATGTAACCTTTTGTTTCCTTACTTTCAAACCGCCTAGTAATTACATGTATTTTTTACTCCCAATTTCGTTTCTCTCACTGCTGGACTTCTCAATTTTAGGTGAGGGCATCTGAAGCCCATCCATAGTCTCCTGGTATCTCTTCCTGAAAGAAGTGCATGGTGGGTAACCATCATGCACTCCCCGATCTCTGTCCGCCTTAAATCATGTCATTTCCTGTCTGGAAATAACACGATTTTACAGTACAGGGAAGCCCACTGACTTCTGGGAAATGAGGAGTCATCTCCCAGGAGGCCAAGCGAAGCAGGAAGTGAGGAAAAGAGCCTAGGTAGCAGATTACAGAGACCACCTAGCAACAAGCGACTTGGGGGGGGGGGGGGGGGGGGGGATAAAATGTTTCTTCCCTTCAAAAGGTAAGTCTATATAGGCAAAGGACTAAAAAAAAAAAAAAAAAAAAAAAAAAAAATTTCTGAGTGGAACTCCGCTTTAAAGAGGGTCTAAAAAGGAATCACAGCCAGTACCAGGATGGACAGCAGTCTGTTAGAAATTGATAAGTGGAGTTGGATGGGGGCATTATCAGGCTTTAACACATTTCCAATTGAGTGGAGAATAAAGACCCAATTGGAGGGTCATTAATTAGCAATCTAGTTTGCTACTATAGGGTATATTGGAAACACCTAATTATAGAGTGTTGGGTGCCATAACTAGGTTTAAGGTAAGGCAGGATGTGAGGGTGGAAGTGGTAATATAATAGGGGGCGTGGCGGCCATCTAACATTCACTTCAAGCGGAAGTCCTTGCGACAAAACACGATGAGAAGAATGGGAGACCAGGTGTTGGGTAGATTCATTTTTTTCTCATCAATATACACTCAGTACCCCATAATGCCAAACTGAAAACAGAATTTTAGAAATGTTTGCAACTGCACGAAAAAGGAAAAACTGAAATATCACATTGGGATAAGCATTCAGACCTTTTGCAACAATACTTGAAATCTAGCTCCAGTGCCTCCCATTTCTCTTGATCATTGCCGAGATGTTGCTACACCTTGTTTGGAGTCCACCTGTAGTAAAACTCTACAAAAGGCCTCATAGCTGACAATGCATACTGTATCAGAGCAAATGCCATTTGGTCAAAAGGAATTGCCTGCAGAGCTCAGAGATAGGATTATTGCAGGGCCCCAAAAAAAAAAAAAAAATCGACTTCACTGAAAGTTCACAAGAGCGGAGTGGCCTTCATAACTCTCAAATGGAAGAATGGAATGGACTCTTCCAAGAGCTGGTTGCCCGGCCAAACTGAGCAATCAAGGGAGAATGGCTTTAGTAAGAGAGGTGACCAAGAACCTGATGGTCACTCTGACTAAGCTCCAGAGATCCTGTGTGGAGATGGGACAAAGCTCCAGGACAACCATCAATGTAGCCCTTCACCGATCTGGGCTTTATAGCAGAGTGGCTAGATGGAAGCCCCTCCACAGTGCAAAACACATGAAAGCCTGCTTGGATCTTGAAAAAAGTACCCGAAGGACAGAGTGTGATCTAGCTGTTCCAATGAATCAAAGATTGAACTGCTTGGCATCAATTCTTAAGGTTATGCCTGGAGGAAAGCAGATACCACTCATCTGCCCAATACCATCCCAACAGTGAAGCATGGTGGTGGCAGCATCATGCTGTGGGGGTGTTTTTCAGTAGCAGGGACTGGGAGACTGGTCAGGGTTGAGGGAAAGCTGAATGGAGCAAAGCACAGAGATGCCCTCAATGAAAACCTGTTCCACAGTTCAAGACTTTAAGGAATTCAGACTGGGCCAAAGGTTCACCTCGAAACATGACAACGATCCTAAGCACACAGCTAAGACAACACAGGTGTGGTTTAAAGTGACAATAAAGCTCATTTAATAATAATGAAAAACACACAAAACAAAAAACACACACGGTATACTTATCTGCTCTGTGCAATGGTTTTGTACAGAGCAGCCCCGATCTTCTTCTGGGGTCCCCGCAGTTGCTCCAGGCTTCTCCTCTCTGACAAAGATCCCCATGGAAAGCTGCTTTCAATGGGGTCAGATCGGGATCGGGTTTAGGTAAGAATAAAGGGAGAGCTGGGTGGTGGGGGATTCTGCAGCACAGAAGGTTTTTCACCTTAAGGATTTGAAACCACTAAGGACAAGTCTGTGAATGTCTTACCGAGTGGCCCAGCCAGAGCTCTGACTTGAACCCTATTGAACATCTCTGGAAAGACATGAAAATGGCTGTCCACTGATGGTCCCTATCTGAGCTGACTGAGTTTGAGAAGATTTGCAAAGTATGGCAGAAAATCCCCCAATCCAGGTGTGCAAAGCCTGTCGCATCATTCCAAAAAAATGACTTGAGGCTCCAATTGCTGCCAAAGGTGCTTCAGCAAAGTACTGAGTAAAGGATCTGTATACTAAAGTACATGGGATATTTCAGTTTGATCTTTTTTTAATATTCACAGACATTTCTAAAATTGTTTTCACTTTGTCATTATGGGGCACGAAGTGTAGATGAATGAGATTATTTAAAAAAAAAAAAAAAAAACACAACTGTAGTACCAGGCTACAACATAAATTTGAAAAAAGTGAAGGGGGTTTGAATACTTTATGCATGCACTGCATCTACACGGTGAAGCGTTTTTGTTACTTATGCATGATATATTGTGACAAGTGGAAAAGGGGAAACATACCAGTGACTCATGGCCAGAAAAGGAATTGGAGAAGATATGAGGATGGAATGTGCCTTGTTCTGTTCATCACACAATTTGTGACCGACTTCGAAATAAATGGTCATATTGATCTGGAGAGCCTTTTGAGTGTTTGAGAACTAAACATATTGGGAAGGAGATGATTTATCTTTCACAGTGATACATGCCCTTTTTTTTATATATATCTGCATAAGTATTTTATGGAAAGTAATAGGAGTTGGTTGTAATTAGGAATATACACGCGTGTTTTGAGAAGAGTATTGTTCTTGCACTTATCTCACTGATGTGATTTTATGTACTTGTAATTTCAGTATGGCGTTTTGAATTTGTTGGTATAATGCTCAGATATTTAAAAGAAGCATAATTAAAGTGATGGTAAGGAAGAAAGAAAAAATTAAATTGTAAACATTTCACATAAAGGAATCAAATAAAATATACCTTGGCATGTTTTTCCAGCCTGGCAGTGGGTCATGTGGTTCAGCACATTCTTCATGGTGCGACAATGAGGTAAGTTGCACTGGCGCACCTCACCACTGGCTTGTTCTCTTCTCTGGCACTTATGAGCATGTAATAAAAGAACTAATTGCTGCTGGATCAGCTTTCGCTTTTCTGGATCTGCTGTAGGTGCTCCAGAACCAATTCCTTGTTGAGCACTAGGACCCATACTCTGAGGGCTTGCAGAAACAATGTTGGCTTGGGGAATCTGAGCAGACGACTGTTGATCCTGAAGGGTTAGGAAAAAGACGACGTGTATATGTTAAAACTATTAGTCCTCTATGAACAAATTATGTGCAATATGATGCCTTTGAATCACTAGAAACTTTGCCACTATCCACTCTCTCTGATTAGGATAGATCAAGGTTAGGTTCTGACATTACATTAGATGAAGTAGAGAAGGCCAAAAAGGAAAAATATTCTCCAGAACCCTTTTACTGCCAGGTCTGTACTTCATATGGACCCAACAGCATGGGGTCTTCCACATACTCCCAGTGGCTGCAACAAAGCGGTCATTCTTAGAAAGCAGTTTATATGTGCAAGCAGGCATGTTAGCACTCTAGTTATACCATACTGTATGTGCACTGTATTTTTCAAATGTTTCTTCAACACTTAAACATATCTAAACCCAAGAGCAAAAATGTAATATAGTGTAGCTTACCAGTCCTTCGATATGGTGGCTGCATTAATTTTTTTTCTGGCTTTTAAACCCTAGAATTTCTATCAACAACAAACGTCCTGTCCTGTAGGAGCAATAAGACAAAAACTGTGTGTGCAAGTGGTGCACCATAAACATTATTGAGGTTGACTAATGTGAAACTGTATTAAAAAATATAATTTATTACAGTTTCACAGTCTGCTCCATAATCCATGAGGGGTTTATGGTGCACCACTTGCACACACAGTTTTTGTCTTATTGCTCCTACAGGACAGGAAACTGTATTAAAAAATATAAATTTATGGATCATGGCACCGGCTGGAGGCAGCAGCAGCTAGAAGCTCCCGGATCCCCATGTCCCTAAGCCGGAGGAAACAACATGCCGAGAAGGCAAACTCCGATTACCCGCCAGCCCCTCGTCCAGTGACGCTCTCTGCTTCCTCCCTATGGCGCCCTGTTGTGTGGGCTTTCCATGGCTCCCTGGTCAGGCGGTGTTGTGGTCCGGAGACCCGGAGGCTTCGGCGGGTAGCCTGGAGCTTTCAGGTGCTGCTGGGGATCTCCGTGAGTCGGAGCGGCATCAGCATGGAAGACCCCGCCCCCCCCTCGCTCGAAAACGGAAGCGGCAGCTGGGATTGTGAAGCTGGAAGCCGGAGGATAGGAGGGGAGAGCGCGGACAGATGCCTGAGCAGATATCCGGGCACACGGAATGGCGGCGTGCACCGGGGAGCTAGCCGACTTGTCCGTGGAGCAGAGAGGAGGGCTCGGGACGTAGTAACTCCTCCGCGGAGACCGAACGAGCAGGCGGCTAAGAAGCCCCTCCAAGGAGAACCAGCGCCTGGGGAGAGAGTCTGGATGGCTGCTGGGGAACGGCGAACATCGTCTGGAGAAAGAGAGAGAAGCGGAGTGCCCCAGAGACCATCTCAGCCACCCAGCTCTCTCAGATCGCACACAACACAGCACAGGTGAAACTCCTTGATGAAAGATCCATAACAACGGTGATAACCGGCGCAGCGACCTTCCTGGAAGAACACCTTGGTGAGTCCGGAAACCCCCCTTGGTTTAAATTCTTTATGCCCCTTATGCACCGCTCCCTTCCCTCTCTTCCCACCCAGGAGAACTGTATGATAACCGTGTAATAATTTGCAAAAGAGAGGGAACTGTGCCTACTGGTAGTTTGGCCGGACTGAGAACTATACGCAGACTGCGGTCAGTAATGGCCACAAGACTTAAAGAAAAAGGCTTAGCAGTAGATACAAAGAGAGGGGGGAACTTTAGAAAAAGAGGACTAAGGGTGCAAAAGAGTTCAAGTAAAAGAGAGAAGGTTTGGAGAGGAGTGAAATAGACTATGAAGGGGAAAATAACTAAAACAAGTGTCCAGACAAAATCGCCAAAAATTAGTGCAAACCCAGGGACAATAAAGAAGTATATGTCACAAGGAGGGAACCTGGACAAATCAACATCAGAAAAGCAGATGGTAACCAGGTCCAATTTAACAAACGGGAACAGTAAGGGTGGGCAGACTAACAAGCCTCCAAATGGGAATACTCCAAATAGCTCAGGAATAGAGACAGAGGGGGGATATGGATCTGGAGGAGGGCCGGGCCCCCGAACTGGATATACAGACCCAACTCCCCACTAAAACAGACATGGCAGATGAGTTTGCAAAATTAGAAAATTCCCTAAAGAAGGATTTAGCAACATTACATAATGACCTGGGCCACTTGATTGTTCGAGTAGAAGATACAGAAAAACTGGATGCCCAAGTCCAGCATATAGAGGACCTAAGAAATGAAATAAAAAACCTCCAAATAGCACAGAGACTTGGCATATAAAATGGAAGATCAGGTGAACCAGAACAGGAGGAAGAACCTGAGAATCCGCGGTGTCCCTGAGGTAACCCAGAAGGAAGATTTGGCTGCGACGGTCAGGGAGATCTTCAACCCACTGCTCAACAGATAAGCTTCAGATACCCCGCTGAGATTTGAAAGGGTCCATAGGATTAGAAAACCCAGGGGGATCCCCACAGACTCCCCTAGAGACATTATAGGTTTCACCACTATGAAGATAAGGCACAGATATGAAAGGGGTTAAAAATGATTAAATACAAGGAGACCGACCTCCAGATTTTTGCCGACCTGTCGCAAGAAACCTTAAGAAGGCAAAGGCTGCTTAAACCATTATTGGAAACCATGCACAAACAGAGCATAGCAGTACTTCTGGGGGTACCCAGCATGCCTGATTGGCTTGAAAGATTGCTTTTTCAACGAGCCTGAGATTCCCAGAGGATCTCCACGAGTTCTGTAGTAAACTGCAAATGGCAGAACCGAAGATCCCAGGATGGACATCTCCAGGAATAAAACAAACCCCAATTAGAATAGCAGTGGCGTCAGATTCCAAAGAAAGGGAAAAAAATAAGAAGCTATTAAGGAGGGAGAAGAGGGGGGAACTGTGTAAAGGGCTGTTGTACGCTGTGCACTGTGTACTATGTACTGCATAGTGCACCGCTATATGGAATCATATAAATATAGAAATGCATGGGGGACTGTTAACAAGGAATATAGCAGGGCTAAGGGACCTAGGCCCAGGTGGGCCTAGAGGGGTCGGGACTAGCAGCTGAACTCGCATCATTACATTCCCGCATGTCAGTCCTGATTTCAGCAGCGATTTCACAGGCATCTGTGTGGGTTTCTGTACAGATACCTATGAAAATCGCACCTGTATATCGCATAAAGTAGTACAAGAACTACTTTTTGAAATTGGTATGGCGTCGTACCGATTAAGACGGTGCCATTGCCGGCTATTACCGGCAATTTGACATGTCAAATCGCAAGCCAAATCGTGTCAGTGTGAACCAGGGCTCCCCCTCAACTTCATAACAGTGAGAACACTCAGCAGAGGTAAAGAAGAAAAAAAAAAAAACACAGGACACTAAGCTCACAGGATTTCTGGCAGGATAAACAGGGTTTCTCTAAACGTATCAAACGAATATATAACAAAAAACACTTTAAATAGTAAATTTAACAGACGCAAAGTAAACAAGAGATGTTCATTATTAGGGTTTACATATGCCAACTCCTGTCCTATTCTATGTGCAAAACTGTTAGAGACATACACAAAAAAACTTTCAGCTGTAATTGCAGCAAAAAGGTGGTTCTACAAAGTACTGACTCAGGGGAGCTGAATACAAATGCATGCCACACACTTCAGATATTTGTAAAAAAAAAAAAAAAATTAAAAACCATTTATAAATTTTCCTTCCACTTCACAATTATGTGCCACTTTGTGTTGGTCTATCACATAAAATTCCAATAAAACACATTTACATTTTTGGTTGTAATATGACAAAATGTGGAAAATTTCAAGGGGTATGAATACTTTTTTCAAGGCACTGTACATTGAAACATTTTTAACCCCATACCCCTGCCCCCTTACATTATACAAGCTTACAGTTATTTAATCTACGTATAACAAGGAATTTTTGACTTCTCTTCTTAAAGTGATTGTAAAGTTTCTTTTTTTGCTACAAAAATAACAAATATGTTATACTTACCTGCTTTGTGCAGTGGTTTTGCACAGAGGAGCCCAGATCATCCTCTTCTTTGGTTGGTCCCTCTTCGGCACCCCTGGCCCCTCCCTCCTGTTGAGTGTTCCCAAAGCAACCAGGTTAATATGGGGGCACCCGAGCTGAGGCTCCATGTATCCATTCAGACATGGAGCTACGGTTTGGCCCCGTCCCTTGCTCTCCTCATTGGCTGACAGCAGCAGGAGCCAATAGTGATGCTGCTGTGTCTCAGCCAATCAGGAGAGAGAGAGAGAGAGTCCCGGACGGCCAAGACACTCTTGGACATCGCTGAATCAAGACAGGGGTCAGGTAAGTATTAGGAGGAGCCTGGGGGGCTGCTGCACACAGGCGGCTTTTTATCTTAATGCATAGAATGCATTAAGATGAAAAACCTTCAGCCTTTACAACCACTTTAAACTGATGATGTCTGCCTTTCCATCTTTACATAATTTGAGGTGTATTTACCTTATTTGTTAACTCAAAAAAAAAAAGCTGCTCCTGTCCCTTTAATGTTAAATTAGCAGCATGGTGCTTTTGCTTTTTAAATTATTCCTCTGTATCCCCTAGAATATCTGTTTGATAATGCCAGGTTCTGACTTCCCCCTGAGTGCAGACTCCCATTATCATATTAGCTGATCCTGAGAGACCGTGGTCAATGCATGTCTGTCACTCACAGTTCTCCTATGCCTGTCTTCAGCTCCCCCACTCCCTCTTCACACGTAGTCTCTCTACTCTGCTCTCATAATTAACTTTAAAAGCTCCCATCTCCTCTGTATTAGAACAAGAAGTTCCCCTGTGTCTGTGTTAGATTATAAATATAATTATCTGTATAGATAACACACATGCCTCCTACACAGGACTCTCTCTCAACAGCTGACGTCAGCAGCAGTGCAGTGGTTTTTATTTTTAATAAATTTGCAAAGATTTTAAACAAACTTCTTTCATGATGTCATTATGAGGTATCGTTTATAGAAATGTGAGGAAAATAATGCATTTGATCCATTTTGGAATAAGGCTGTAACCTAACAAAATGTGGAAAAAGTGAAGCACTATGAATACTTTCCAGATGCACTGTATCTTTTACATTATTCATGTTTAAATTAACTTAGCATTGTGGAAAAAAAAATAATATTTCTGATTTTAGGATATCTTATAAAAGTGAACCTGAAAAGTGAAGTAATAACTGTGCACCAAACCTTTAGATAGGCCTTTTAAAAAGCATTTTCTTACTGGTAAGGTAATTTCATTGCTCAGTCTGTAAATTAACATAATAATATCTAATACCCTCTTATTTCCTCCAGGTGAGTGGCCCAAAGTCCTGAATTCATTATTCAGTATGGTAGCCAGGAAACTAGTTTTTTTTTTTTTTTTTTTTTTTTTTTTTTAAGAGGGCAGAGGTCAGCAATGGCAATCCTCTTATTTCCCTACTATAGGTTTCCTTTACCAGCTCTGTTATACTCACCATGTTTGTCAAGCTAGTTCCAGGTTTCTTTTCCAGTGAAAACTCTGAAACATTCCGTAGAGCAGCTTTGTTCTGCATTTGCAAACTAATCCCTGCAGTTCCCTCCGGTGGACATGAATTCTGTCCATAAGATGCCCCGTATGGATTAGAATTGTTCATTATTCCAAGCTAGAAAGAGAAACAATTTAATTGATAAAAATTAAGTCACAAATAATGCAACTATGGAATAAGCATAAACAAATCCAATCAGCATCAACATTACATTTAAAGGAAAAATAAGCAAAGCTAATTTAAATTGAAAGCTAGGAGTGGAAAAAAAATTCCATTGAAACTTCAAAAAAGGGCAAAAGATCTCTAGAATTATTAATGCAAATATAAAAATCTAGGCTTTATAGGATTCTTTATTCATGCACAAAAGGGTATTCCACAATAGTTAGAGCGTGTTCACCCCAGAATACACGCTCCATTGACATATCGATATGCATCTCAGATGCATTGTATTTAGGAAACTTCCTTTAAATTGCTTGAGTGTCTTAAAAGAATGAATAATAGATAGAGCTATCCATCTAGCTCTATCTATATCCCTCCCACCCACACACATGCCTACTGTATCTAACCATAGCATACTGACATGACAACACAACAGCTTAGCCTTCCTATACAGTGATCTGAAATATATTGCATTGACACCTGTAGGTTGAAAATGCCTAGTATTTCTAGCTTTTTAGTGTACACGAGATCTACCCAATTATTGTTAAACTTGACCTGCTACAGATTTTACCCCCTTCACGACCAGGCAGCCATTTTTTGCTATTCAGCACTGTGCTACTTAACAGGTTCCCCACCGCGCGCCGTCTTTTCACGGCGGCAGTCGAGGGAGCCCTGCGCGAATCGCCGAAAATAAGCGGAGATCTGCATTTGGCCACCAGGGGGAGCGCACCCGCCGCACTCCTGGGGAGTGTGCCCGCGGCTCGGGCGGACCCGATGTCCGCCGGCGAGCCGCGATGAGCGGCTACAGGGAAAGAACGGGGAACCGCCGATGTAAACACGGCGGTTCCCCGCGCTGTCAGTGGGGCATGAGAGATCTACTGATCCCTGTCACTGGGATCAGTTAGATCTCTCATGCCCATGTTAGCCCAACCCCCCCACAGTAAGAACACACCCAGGGAACAGGATTAACCCCTAGCTCTCCCCCTGCAGGTTAACCCCTTCACTGCCAATGACATTTATACAGTAATCAGTGGACATTTAAATTTCTGATCGCTGAATAAATGTCATTGGTCCCAAAAAAGTGTCAAAAATGTTCCGACATGTCCGCCCCAATATCGCATTACCACTAAAAATCGCAGATTGCCGCCATTACTAGTAAAAAAAAAAAATAAAAACCCCAGAAATGAATTATCATCCGTAAACGCGGCCACTTTTGCGCAAACCAATCAATAAACGCTGATTGCAATTTTTTTTATCGCAAATATGAGGAATTATATAAATCGGCCAAAAACTGTTAAAAAAAATTTTTTTTATATTTTTTTTTGGATTTGAATTTTAGCAAAAAGTAAGAAATTTGGGTTTTTTTGCAAAATGGTCGCTCTTCTTTTGTTTATAGTGGCGATCAGAAATGACACAGCGGTGATCAAATACCACCAAAAGAAAGCTCTATTTGTGGGAAAAAAAGGACGCAAATTTTGTTTGGGTACAACGTCGCACGACCGCGCAATTGTCAGTTAAAGTGACGCAGCGCCGAATCGCAAAAAGTGCTCTGGTCCTAAAGTGGGAAATTCTTCCGGGGCTGAAGTGGTTAAACTGGCAATTGTTCAGTCATGCCACACTGTACCCAAATTAAATGTACCTAATTTACTAGTAAAGAGCCATAGTGAGTTTTTTTGAAGTTGTAATTTTTTTATCACAATTTTTTTTAGAATATGAACAAAAATTTGTTTATTTTTCTTACACATACATTGACCAGAGCAGTGCAGTGCTACCATAGTGATTTATTTCTCTGGGAAGGTGATCTGACCAATCACACAGTAGTAAAACAATGATGATGTCACAAATGCATTCGTTATGAAAGGAGAATTAAAAAAAAAAAAAAAAAAAACCCCACCAACACACACACACACACACACACACACACACACACACACACACACACCAAAAATAAGACCTACCCCGATTTTCGGGAAGGACCGCAATATAAGCCCTACCCCGAAAATAAGCAATAGCGTAAAGGGAAGAGCGCTCAGGCAAGTCACGGAAGTGCCGAGCAACGCTAGAAGGAGGTATTTGACTCAATTTTATTACAAAAACACGCGCACACCTTTTACATTATATACTACTGTAATAGAGAAGAGTCTAGCATTTTACAACCACTTTTACCATCATTCAGACTGGGGAGTCCTGACAGGCAGGGAGAGAAGAAAGCACATTAAATGGCAAGCCCTACCCTGAAGATAAGCCCTAGTGTGTTTTTGGTTGTCAAAATTAATACAAGACCCGGGCTTATTTGGGAGGAAACACGGAGCGTGCGCGCACGCACACACACACACACACACACACACACTAAATATTATCCATCTCTATATCCATCTATCTATATACACACACACTTTCCGGATGTCAAGTAGTTAAAGTGATTGCAGGTGGGGGAGGTGAGCAGTGCTACAGACAAGACAGTGCTCAACAGGAGTCAGGTATAGGTTTAGGGATAGGGGTGGGTAGAACAATTAATCGGGGCGTTTTTTATTTTAATGCAGAAAATGCATTAAAGTGGATGTAAACCAGATTCATGAAATTTAAGCTGGGCACATAGATCTGCAGTATTTTCTTATCTCTCTTCAAAGCACTTAGTCTGGTAGAGGTCTCTTGCTTCGTAGCTCTGTTATCAGCCTGATAACTTCTCGCGCGTTCTCCAAGACACGAGATAGATATGTGTGTTGCTATAAATAGATTAGAAGTGAAATTGCTGTCTAAGAGCTGAGCTATGCACATTGCTTTCTGCCATTGCCTATGAGAAAGAGGGGCTGTGTGCGCCTTTCCTCCAAATCAGCTGTCTTGGCTGTATTCCAATGATCCACTCCCAAAGGTAACTAAGAAGAGAGTAAATGTTAAGGAAATGTCCACTTTCTAAAGGATATATACAGAAGACGACAGCAGATATACATGTAAAACTTATACAGGGAGATTTGTTTCATCTCGGTGTATCATAGGCTGTTCACTTCACTGGGTATATGGAGGGTTTACATCCACTTTAAAAGGTAGAAAAAAACCTTTTGACTTTAGAACCACTTTAAGATTCCAAATTCAGAAAAAAGATTTCATATTACCAAGGGTGGCACAATTTTTGATATGTGGACTCTTTACATTTGGGCAAAACAAGCATCTCAAATTTTCTGGAAAAAGGCAAACTTTGCTATTGTAGCCCAGCACCAAAAAGTAATTAAAGTGCAACAAGTCAGAAAACTATAGACTTAAACTATGCTACTAACCTTGTTTATGGCTGTTGCTTGAGGACTTCTTGCGCCTGGTTGGCCCCCCATCTGTGGTCCACTTTGTTGCAATGTCTCTCCTAAAAGGTTAGTAAAGTTTCCCATTCCTTGATTATGGTATGGCACGCCAGACTGATGTCTTCCAATACCAAGAGATCCATTCATTATTTGTCCTTGTGTCATGTTTTGACCATTTCCACCTGTGATTATCCCTGAATTCATGCCGATTCTAGGCTGCGCTATTGGGTTGTTCATAGAGAGCATCATTCCTGCTGTTGGGGAATTTAACGTCTGAGAAGGACCAACTGAATTGGCTCCATTACCTCCAATGTTCAAAGCTGGCGATGACATTCCTGGCTGAGTCACTGGACTTTTAACCATACTGTTCAGAAACCCCATACCAGAGCTAGCCTGGGACACTTGCTGTCCAAGACCCATAACCATGTTTGCAGTACTTCCGCCCCGTAAAAGTTCAGAGAGTTGTTTATGCTTAGCAGCTGCATCAGGTACAATCCCTGGGCTCATGTGACTTTGATTAATATCTCCACCATTGCTCAGAGCAAACTCATTTGAGCTAATTAGTTCATCAGGAAGATCTTGTTCCAAGTCAAAAAATGACCCAAAATCTAAAACAAAAAGGAAAGAATACAAAGATAATTTATTGTAAACAATTTAAAATTAAAATTATTTTTGCACATTAAAGAACACCTAACCTTGAATGCACAAGTAAAATAATGCTCTTTTCTAGTGTTTTAACTTTAACCACTTCAACGCCATTCACACTTGTGCGGGCATGGCAGCCCATTCATTTGTGCAAGGTACTTATGGAGAAATCACTAAGACCCCACATCTCTCCTCTGCTCTTAAAAACATTTGATCACACCAACACATGTGCCCTCACTGCTTGTAAAAGTGATCCGATCCAGCAGCTAGATAGCTGCTCAGATTGCTTCTACAAGAGAGCCAACCATCGGCTCTCAACTCTGCTGCTCGCAGCAGGGATAAATGTGTAAAAAAAAACCCACACCTTCTTGCCTGGCACCTGGAATACTTAGGATAAGGGGCATCAAACCCCAATTCCACTATTCAAACCCAATTCTCCATGCTAAAAGTGCCCACACCCAATCATTAGTTCAGAGTATTCCACACTCACAATATTTACGTCTAATGTGCAATTGCTCCACAAATGAGCTATAATTAACCACTTCAGCCCCAGAAGGATTTACTCACTTCCTGAGCAGGCCATTTTTTGCGATTCAGCACTGCATCACAAAAACAAAATGGACGCCATTTATTTCCACAAATAGAGCTTTCTCTCTGTGATATTTGATTACATCTGCGGTTTTTATTTTTTGCGCCAACACCTTTTTTTTTTACTCAAATATAAATATATATATATATATATATATATATATATATATATATATATATATATATATATATATATATATATATATATATATATATATATATATATATATATA
>BLSH010516511.1:25146-35358 GCA_018402905.1 Glandirana rugosa | reverse complement strand
GACAGAGAAGAGAGGTGAGAGGACAGAGAAGAGAGGAGAGAGGACAGAGAAGAGAGAGGACAGAGAAGAGAGAGGAGAGAGGACAGAGAAGAGAGGTGAGAGGACAGAGAAGAGAGGACAGAAAAGAGAGGTGAGAGGACAGAGAAGAGAAGAGAGAGGACAGAGAAGAGAGGAGAGAGGACAGAGAAGAGAGAGGACAGAGAAGAGAGAGAGAGGACAGAGAAGAGAGAGGACAGAGAAGAGAGGAGAGAGGACAGAGAAGAGAGGATAGAGGACAGAGAAGAGAGGAGAGAGGACAGAGAAGAGAGAGAGAGGACAGAGAAGAGAGAGAGGACAGAGAAGAGAGGGAGGAGAGAGAATAGAGAGAGGCACCCCCACATCAGATTACTCACTCAGAGGCAGGATGGAGAGAGGGAGGGAGGGATGGATGAGACTCCATCTTTCTTTCACATGTGCTGGGCTGTACTCTTGAATCTTCCCGCCCACATCTCCTTCTCTTACAGAGCACTGCCTGTTGGGGAGTGTGGGCGGGGCAGACACAGGAGGAGAGGAGGGGGAGGAGGAGGAAGCAGCAGCAGCTCTCTCCTGACTGGCTGTGCGGGCTGCAGGGGGAGGGGGCAGCACTCCTCACACTCTGAGCGGAGCGTCTCTCTGGCTGACGTGCTGTGATCCGGAGCGCTCAGTGAGCTCCGATCACACTATACGCTGTTCCTACTCGCTGGCTGTTTTCAATGGTATTAATGAACACAGACTCGGTTCTAAGCTGACGGCAGTCGGCAGGGCCCAGGGATCTCTGCTGCTAGCAGAGGCGGATCTTTAATGAGGCAAATTAGGCGGCCGTGAGGCCCCTGTGGGTGCGAGGCCTAAGGCGACCGCCTAATTTGCCTAATTAAAGGGCCGCCTCTGTCCACACTTATGAACTGTCATCTTATTGATTGTTTATTGCACAATTTTGCACGTTTGCACTTTCAAACTGTTTCATATTTATATATATTGTTTATAATTGTTGGATGAATTTTGGTACTATTAAAGTATGAATTGAACATAATATGTGTCATATATGGCATTTGTTTCATCATTACACTTTTGAGTATATATGCACATTTTTGCTTTTTTGCACATTTTTACTCACTGGGTGGAAGCGCAGTTTAATCCTTGCAGCTTATATCTTATATGACATTTTGTATGTCACACGAGCAGCTCCACCACAATTTTCCATTTTGCGTAGGTATAGGAACGTATTCAATCCATTTGTTTGCTATTGTCTTTCTTTTTTTATTTCAATAGATTTTTATTAAGGTTTTCAATACAAGAAGACTAAAGATTGCAAAGGAGCATTTGCCAAAGGCACTATAGTACTGCAAAACATAACAGTCTTATATTTCACATTAAAGTTATTGTAAAGGCTTTCTTTTTTTTTTTTAATAACAAACATGTTATACTTACCTCCACTGTGTAGTTGGTTTTGCACAGAGCAGCTCGGATCCTCCTCCTCTCAGGTCCCTCTTTGCAGCTTATGGCCCCTCCTCCTATTGAGTGTCCCCTCGGCCAACAGCTTGCTACAGGGGGCACCCAAGCCAAGTCAGAGCTCCCTGTATCCATTCAGACATAGAGCCCCGACCTCCACTGATTGGCTGACTGACTTTGATTGACAGCCGTGGGAGCCAATGACACAGCTGCTGTGTCTCGGCCAATCAGGAGGAGTGGCCTGGATGGCTAAGAAACTCATGGACATAGCTGGGTATAGATGGGACTCAGGTAAGTAATTGGGGGTGCTGGGGAGGTTGCTACACACAGAAGGTTTTTTTTTTCCATAAAACTTTATTAGTCGATTAAGATAGTGTACAGACACGTTCAACCAAAAACGATAACAGAGTTACATATGCATTAGAACAGACATATGGCATAGCATGGGTAATGCATCATTCGGAATTAATTCCACATTTATTGGCTTGTATCCTTTAATTATTCTTATTCGCAGCTTTGAATATTTTGCTACTAAGGTGAGCGTGTGTTGAGGTCTTAGGTAGTGAACGGGGGATAAGGGGGTAGGGGAGGAGAGAAGGGAGGGGGGAGTATGGCATGCGTGCCAGGGGCTGAAGTTGGGGGAGAGGCAATAGATACTTCCTGTGATAAATTCACAGGGTCTACCATGTCTGATCGTGTCATAGAGAAGGTTTTTTTATCTTAATGCATAGAATGCATTAAGATATGAAGCCTTCTGCCTTTACAACTCCTTTAAATTTGCAATACACAATGAAACACCAAGAACAGTCAACACAATCATAGTTTACACCATTACACAAATGACCAAGGGTTGCTATCATTTCTCAAGGGTGATTTGGGGGGTAGAATTCTGGACAAGGAATTTACATAAGCGAGTATTGTAGACCTTGTAGCAAATAGTATATTAGTAATTGCACAAGAGAAATACACCAACCCGTCCTTCCTGTTATGTTACATCTACCCATGTGTGCACTCCACGCTGGCCCTGGCGACTTCCTTGTTCTTACCCAGTGCCCTGGCTTCCATCTGACCATCCACAGTGATAGGAGACCACTGAAGGATCCTGCAGGAGAAGGCTGAGTGGTGGTGCTCCCCTTACATGATGAGCAAGTTCCTATGAGTTTTTATGATGATTTGTGATTAAATTGGATTTTAATACTGCACTTAAGATTGTGTTTCCCCTTTCTTCTTTTTAATTTTTTTTGTAGGTAACCTTGCTCTGCTCTAAACCACAAGATGGCCCTAAAATACTAAACTGCAGCAATGAATGACGCCCAAAAAGAATATGTTTACAAACATCAGCTTGAGATTTCGGAGGGTGAACTGGTCAAATATGGCCATTTTTCCATGAAATGCAAACAGGCTGGGTTTGAGTTGAATACATTTTCAATCTGAATCCAAATCTTATTCCTAAGCATATCTTGATATATCTAAATCTAAGTCTGTGTTTCCTTATACACATTTATAAAATAAGATTTTTTTGAGATGGTAGTTTTCAAATGTTGCAATATTTTTCATCAGAGAAATGATGTGTCAAAACTAAAATAATTCCATCTAGTGTATATAAATGGCAGCCAAAAGAGGTAGATCAGGTATAGGCTGAGAATCAGCAGAGCTGCCAGTGTGATTATCATGGACATGTATTGGCCTTCAGCTCTCATTCTTTGTACACTGATTTTACAACCTTGTCACACAACGATGAAGAAAGCTCTCTCTCCTTGTAAACTAACTTCACTTGCTCCTGCTATAGAATATCAATATTATCAAGAAGGAGACTTCATTATTGGAGGGTTGTTTTCTGTGCACTTAAAAACATATGAGGCCAATGCACGTGATATTGTCGATAAAAAAATGACTATATGTAAAAAGTATGTTTTTTTCAACCTATTTATTATTTGTTTTTATTTTATTTCACCCAAACATTTTAATTTCAGAATATCTGTAGCTCTTTTATCTGTAACATTTATATATATATGTTTACTTGTACTTGCCCTTATCACTAAACATTGTGAACTTTGATTTATTAATTTGTATGCATTTTCTAAAGGCGACCATATATACAAACATGCCTATTTTTTCTATAATCCCAGTTTTTATATTTAAGCATATTTACATGCACTATATGACCAAAACATTCTACCAAATAGTGCCAATTTTTCAAATGTTTCTTTTTTTTCTCCTATGTTGGTTGAACTGGATGAACATGTGTTCTTTTTTTTTTCCACCAGATGAACTATGTAACTATGTGCAATAAGACAACTAAAACTTAAATTTAAAAATCCACAAAAAATGTATTTAACATTTTTTTTAGGAGTTATGAGTTGTAATTTTTTAACTATGTATGATACATCTTATAAAGCTAACATTTTTTTTTATTACAATATTTGGTAGTATGCAACTTTCTCATGTACTTTCCCTAATCAATATTCTTCTTTTATTCCCTCATTTCTTTTTCTAAGGCATTAAAATGTTTTTTTTACATGTTTTACTAAAAAAACTTTAGACTTGGTGTCATTTCATGATCCTGCTCTGTTAAATGCCCTTTGAAACATTTCTAGGGGTGGCAGAAAGTAATCTGATTTTAAATTTTTATCATTTTTCTTGAATTTTGTCAATACAGATCAGAGTCATTAATATAGAATCCGTTTCAGAGCTTTAGAGGATTAGATACAGGTTTAGGCTCAGATTGGATACAGGTCAAAATTAGGTTGTAGTTAGGATTGGATAGAGGTCAGAGTTAGAATTAGATGCAGGTCAGAGATAGAGAGTTCATGCATCAGGTCAAAGTTGGGAATTGGTGCAGTTTAGAGTTAGGATTATATACAGGTTAGAGTTAGGATTAGAGAAAGGTTAAAATTAGGATTAGAGGAAGGTAAGTGTTAGGATTAGAGAAAGGTTAGAGTTAGGACTAGAGGAAGGTTAGAGTTAGGATTAGAGGAAAGTTACAGTTAGTATTACAGGGAGGTTAGAGTTAGAATTAGAGGAAAGTTAGAGTTAGGATTAGAGGGAGGTTAGAGTTAGGATTAGAGGAAAATTAGAGTTAGGATTAGAGGAAAGTTAGATTTAGGATTAGAGGAAAGTTAGAGTTAGGATTAGAGGAAGGTTAGAGTTAGGATTAGAGGGAGAGTTAGAGTTAGGATTAGAGGAAAGTTAGAGTTAGGATTAGAGGAAAGTTAGAGTTAGGATTAGAGGAAGGTTAGAGTTATGATTAGACGGAGAGTTAGAGTTAGGATTAGAGGGAGGTTAGAGTTCGGATTAGGGGGAGGTTAGCATTTGAATTAGGGGAAGGTTAGAGTTAGGATTAGAGAAAAGGTTAGAGTTCGGATTAGAGGGAGGTTAGCATTTGAATTAGAGGAAGGGTAGAGTTTGAATTAGACAAAGGTTAGAGTTAGGATTAGAGGCAGGACAGAGTTAGAATTAGAGGAAGGATAGAATTTGAATTAGACAAAGGTTAGAGTTAGGATTAGAGGCAGAACAGAGTTAGAATTGGAGGAAGGTTAGAGTTTGAATTAGAGGAAGGTTAGAGTTAGTATTAGAGGCAGGTTAGACTTAGGATTAGAGGAAGGTTAGAGTTAGGATTAGAGGGAGGTTAGAGTTAGGATTAGAGGGAGGTTATAGTTAGGATTAGAAGAAGTTTAGAGTTAGGATTAGAGGGAGGTTATAGTTAGGATTGCAGGGAGGTTAGAGTTAGAATTAGAGGAAGGTTAGAGTTATGATTACAGGGAGAGTTAGAGTTAGGATTAGAGGAAGGTTAGAGTTAGCATTAGAGGGAGGTTAGAGTTAGGATTAGAGGAAGGTTAGAGTTAACATTAGAGGAACATTAGAGTTAGAATTAAAGGAAGGTTAGAGTTATGATTAGAGGGAGAGTTAGAGTTAGGATTAGAGGGAGGTTAGAGTTAGGATTAGAGGAAGGTTAGAGTTAGGATTAGAGGGAGGTTAGAGTTATGATTAGAGGGAGAGTTAGAGCTAGGATTAGAGGAAAGTTAGAGATAGGATTAGAGGAAGGTTAGAGTTAGGATTAGAGGAAGGTTAGAGTTAGGATTAGAGGAAGGTTAGAGTTATGATTAGAGGGAGAGTTAGAGTTAGGATTAGAGGAAAGTTAGAGTTAGGATTAGAGGGAGAGTTAGGATTAGATAAAGGTTAGAGTTAGGATTAGAGGGAGGTTAGAGTTAGGATTAGATAAAGGTTAGACTTAGGATTAGAGGGAGGTTAGAGTTAGGATTAGATAAAGGTTAGAGTTAGGATTATAGGGAGGTTAGAGTTAGGATTAGAGGGAGGTTAGAGTTAGGATTAGAGGAAGGTTAGAGTTATGATTAGAGGGAGAGTTAGAGTTAGGATTAGAGGGAGGTTAGTGTTAGGATTAGAGGAAAGTTAGAGTTAGGATTAGAGGAAAGTTAGAGTTAGGATTAGAGGGAGGTTAGAGTTAGGATTAGAGTAAAGTTAGAGTTAGGATTAGAGTGAGGTTAGAGTTAGGATTAGAGAAAGTTAGAGTTAGGATTAGAGGGAGAGTTAGGATTAGATAAAGGTTAGAGTTAGGATTAGAGGGAGGTTAGAGTTAGGATTAGATAAAGGTTAGACTTAGGATTAGAGGGAGGTTAGAGTTAGGATTAGATAAAGGTTAGAGTTAGGATTAGAGGGAGGTTAGAGTTAGGATTAGAGTAAAGCTAGAGTTAGGATTAGAGTGAGGTTAGAGTTAGGATTAGAGGGAGGTTAGAGTTAGGATTAGAGAAAGTTAGAGTTAGGATTAGAGGGAGAGTTAGGATTAGATAAAGGTTAGAGTTGGGATTAGAGGGAGGTTAGGGTTAGGATTAGATAAAGGTTAGAGTTAGGATTGGATAAAGGTTAGAGTTAGGATTAGATAAAGGTTAGAGTTAGGATTAGAGGAACGTTAGAGTTAGGATTAGATAAAGGTTAGAGTTAGGATTAGAGGGAGGTTAGAGTTAGGATTAGAGAAAGTTAGAGTTAGGATTAGAGGGAGAGTTAGGATTAGATAAAGGTTAGAGTTAGGATTAGAGGGAGGTTAGAGTTAGGATTAGATAAAGGTTAGAGTTAGGATTAGAGGGAGGTTAGAGTTAGGATTAGATAAAGGTTAGAGTTAGGATTGGATAAAGGTTAGAGTTAGGATTAGATAAAGGTTAGAGTTAGGATTAGAGGAACGTTAGAGTTAGGATTAGATAAAGGTTAGAGTTAGGATTAGAGGGAGGTTAGAGTTAGGATTAGAGAAAGTTAGAGTTAGGATTAGAGGGAGAGTTAGAGTTAGGATTAGATAAAGGTTAGGGTTAGGATTAGAGGAATGTTAGAGTTAGGATTAGATAAAGGTTAGAGTTAGGATTAGAGGAACGTTAGAGTTAAGATTAGATAAAGGTTAGAGTTAGGATTAGAGGAACGTTAGAGTTAGGATTAGAGGAACGTTAGAGTTAGGATTAGATAAAGGTTAGAGTTAGGATTAGAGGAACGTTAGAGTTAGGATTAGATAAAGGTTAGAGTTAGGATTAATGGAACGTTAGAGTTAGGATTAGAGGGAGGTTAGAGTTAGGATTAGAGGGAGGTTAGCGTTAGGATTAGAGGAAGGTTAGTGTTTGAATTAGAGGAAGGTTAGAGTTAAGATTAGAGAAAGGACAGATTTAGAATTAGAGTAAAGTTAGAGTTAGGATTAGAAGAAGGTTAGAGTTAGGATTAGAGGAAAATTAGAGTTAGGATTAGAGAAAAGGTTAGAGTTCGGATTAGAGGGAGGTTAGCATTTAAATTAGAGGAAGGGTAGAGTTTGAATTAGACAAAGGTTAGAGTTAGGATTAGAGGAAGGTTAGAGTTAGGATTAGAGGGAGGTTAGAGTTAGGATTAGACGGAGGTTAGAGTTAGGATTAGAGGAAGGTTAGAGTTAGGATTAGAGGGAGGTTAGAGTTAGGATTAGAGGAAGGTTTGAGTTAGGATTAGAGGAAAGTTAGAGTTAGGATTAGAGGAAGGTTAGAGTTAGGATTAGAGGGAGGTTAGAGTTAGGATTAAAAAAAGGTTAGAGTTAGGATTAGAGGGAGGTTATAGTTAGGATTACAGGGAGGTTAGAGTTAGAATTAGAGGAAGGTTAGAGTTATGATTACAGGGAGAGTTAGAGTTAGGATTAGAGGAAGGTTAGAGTTAGCATTAGAGGGAGGTTAGAGTTAGAATTAGAGGAAGGTTAGAGTTATGATTACAGGGAGAGTTAGAGTTAGGATTAGAGGAAGGTTAGAATTAGCATTAGAGGGAGGTTAGAGTTAGAATTAGAGGAAGGTTAGAGTTATGATTACAGGGAGAGTTAGAGTTAGGATTAGAGGAAGGTTAGAGTTAACATTAGAGGAATGTTAGAGTTAACATTAGAGGAATGTTAGAGTTAGGATTAGAGGAAAGTTAGGATTAGATAAAGGTTAGAGTTAGGATTAGAGGGAGGTTAGAGTTAGGATTAGATAAAGGTTAGAGTTAGGATTAGAGGGAGGTTAGAGTTAGGATTAGATAAAGGTTAGAGTTAGGATTAGAGGGAGGTTATAGTTAGGATTAGATAAAGGTTAGAGTTAGGATTAGATAAAGGTTAGAGTTAGGATTAGAGGAACGTTAGAGTTAGGATTAGATAAAGGTTAGAGTTAGGATTAGAGGAAGGTTAGAGTTAGGATTAGATAAAGGTTAGAGTAAGGATTAGAGGGAGGTTAGAGTTAGGATTATAGGGAGGTTAGAGTTAGGATTAGAGGGAGGTTAGAGTTAGGATTAGAGGAAAGTTAGAGTTAGGATTAGATAAAGGTTAGAGTTATGATTAGAGGAAAGTTAGAGTTAGGATTGGAGGGAGGTTAGAGTTAGTATTAGAGTAAAGTTAGAGTTAGGATTAGAGTGAGGTTAGAGTTAGGATTAGAGGGAGGTTAGAGTTAGGATTAGAGAAAGTTAGAGTTAGGATTAGAGGGAGAGTTAGAGTTAGGATTAGATAAAGGTTAGAGTTAGGATTAGAGGAACGTTAGAGTTAAGATTAGATAAAGGTTAGAGTTAGGATTAGAGGAACGTTAGAGTTAGGATTAGATAAAGGTTAGATTTAGGATTAGAGGAACGTTAGAGTTAGGATTAGATGGAGGTTAGAGTTAGGATTAGAGGAACGTTAGAGTAAGGATTAGATAAAGGTTAGAGTTAGGATTAATGGAACGTTAGAGTTAGGATTAGAGGGAGGTTAGAGTTAGGATTAGAGGGAGGTTAGCGTTAGGATTAGAGGAAGGTTAGCATTTGAATTAGAGGAAGGTTAGAGTTAGGATTAGAGAAAGGATAGATTTAGAATTAGAGCAAAGTTAGAGTTAGGATTAGAAGAAGGTTAGAGTTAGGATTAGAGGAAGGATAGAGTTTGAATTAGAGGAAGGTTAGAGTTAGGATTAGAGGAACGTTTGAGTTTGAATTAGAGGAAGGTTAAAGTTAGGATTAGAGGAAGGTTTGAGTTTGAATTAGAGGAAGGTTAGAGTTTGAATTAGAGGGAGGTTAGAGTTTGGATTAGGGGAAGGTTAGAGTTAGGATTAGAGGCAGGACAGAGTTAGAATTAGACGAAGGTTAGAGTTAGGATTAGAGGAAGGATAGAGTTTGAATTAGAGGAAGGTTAGAGTTAGGGTTAGAGGGAGGTTAGAGTTAGGATTAGAGGAAGGTTTGAGTTAAGATTAGAGGCAGGACAGATTTAGGATTAGAGGTAGGTTGGAGTTAGGATTAGAGGAAGATTAGAGTTAGAATTAGAGGCAGGACAGCATTAGAATTGGAGAAAGGTTAGAGTTAGAATTAGAGGCAAGACAAACTTCCTTCATACGGTAATTGTGAAATAGGATGTTACCTTCTCTCACACACTGTTGTACATTTTCATTTGCACAGAAGCAATTGCGTAATTTGTATTACATTTCTATGTTAATCTTTTTGTATTTTATTTTGCTAGATTTAATATTTTTTACAAAATGTTTTTTAAATTAATTGAACTATATTCCATATCTAAGGTTTGGGCTATTTATAAAGAGTTTTACCATTATTATTATTATTATTATTATTACTTTTAGTAGTAGTAATATTATTAGTAAATACAAGCAGAAGATACCCAAGTAGAGTTGAGCTAACTTCTAGAAGTCCGGGTTCTGCTGGTTCGGCAGAACTTCGGGACAAAGTCCGGGTTCGGGTCCGGACAGAACCCGAACTTTGTCCCGAACCCCAAACCCCATTGAAATCAATGGAGACCCGGACTTTTAGGTACAAAAAGTGTTGTAAAATAGTCCTGGAAGGTCCTAGAGGTCTTCAAAATGAAGGAAATGGGGGTAAGGGTGGGACAAGTGACCTACAAAGAAATGGGGACAGGGAAATAACTTTAAATATTTAAAAAAAAATAAAAACATAAAAAATGCAAAAAATAAATTTCAATAAAGGGACAGGGGTAAAGAAACATCCAGTGAACAGGGTGGGAATGGGGGTAAAGGAAGTAAAACTTCTGGAGATCCTGGAAGGTCCTGATAAAATGTTGTGAAAAACATGGATTTTCAGGCCCAGAGGTAACTAAAGTTACCCCAAACCCCAAGCCCTGTTTCAAGCCCAAGACAGGCCTGGGCTTGGGCCTGAAACAGGGCTTCAAGACGGCTTGGTCGTCTTGGGCCTGAAGATCTTCAATCGAGTTGAGATGAACCCATAGAAGACGAACATAAATGATTATTATAATGATGATGATTTTCATTATTATTA
>BLSH010516511.1:5839-23792 GCA_018402905.1 Glandirana rugosa | reverse complement strand
TATAAGAGACAGCATCTATTCTATTTCCAGATGTATGAAGAAAAGATTGAATGTGTGAATAACATCTGTTCTGGTGCAGAACACATGTGTGTGAATAGCAGATGTGCAATGAGTGACGTTTTCATTTAAAGTGATACACACATTTTAAAAAGACGTGTGAATAAAAGATGTTGAATGATTGACATTTGATTTAAAGTGACACACACACACTTGAAATAATTGTGCAGAAGAGATGTGCAATGTTTGACGGTTTCAATTAAAGTGATACACACATTTTAAAAAGAAGTGTGAATAAAAGATGTTCACTGATTTCCGGTTTGATTTAAAGTGACACACACATTTTGCAGAACAGTGATATGGGTACTCCCGGCTTATTTATACTTTTTGGACACAGTTTGAAGATGATTTTAGAACAGTTCTATGGCCTCTAATGTTAATTAATACTTTTCAGACCCATTTTGAAGATGATCTCCATTTTTGCATTTTTATGTTTTTATTTTTTTAAAAATATTTAAAGTTATTTCCCTGTCTCCATTTCTTTGTAGGGCACTTGTCCCACCCTTACCCATATTTTCCTTCTTTTTGCAGACCTCTAGGACCTTCCTGGGCTTTTTTACAGCATGTTTAAGATTTTTCATTAAAATTACCAGAACACCGGACCCGAACCCAGACTTTTTTTGAAAAGTCCGGGTCCGGGTCCCGGACACCCCAAAGTTCGGTACGGACCCGAACTTTACAGTCCGGGTTCGCTCAACTCTATACCCAAGCTAAACCGCACAATTGAAAATTACACATCATATACACAGGATCAATGCTGACATGTCTCAGCTATTACAGCCTTACTCACAGCCAGGAATCAAGCTTCCAGCTTAATGTCTGCTTT
Organism: Glandirana rugosa; assembly: GCA_018402905.1. NCBI lineage: Eukaryota > Metazoa > Chordata > Amphibia > Anura > Ranidae > Glandirana > Glandirana rugosa. The sequence goes on along the minus strand of BLSH010516511.1, from coordinate 22,909 downwards.
TAATTAGTAGTAGTAGCAATAGTAATAATCATAGTAGTAGTAGTAGCATTATCAGCAGTGGTAGTGGCTGAAAATAAGGAAATTTCACATTGCCAAGGGAATTTTACCTGATATTCTGTTCTTATAATCTGCAAGTTTGTCACAACACCAAAAACTCAAAATTTTCAGAAAATGCCGGCACAGAAGACTTCTAAAGGATTGCAAGTCCTGGGTAAAGAGGCAGACTTACAGGATTGGTACTCATTTAAGCAAACTGCTAAATTATTGATCAGACAACCCAATTCACTCAGCTTTTTTTATTGTTAATATGTAGGATGTTACCTTCCCTTTCATACGGTTGTACATTTTCAATTGCGCAGAAGCAGTTATGTAATTTATATTACATTTCTAAGTAGGAATTTTAAATTCATTTGAACATCCTTTGCTAGATTAATTTTTTTTTTACAAAATATTTTGCTAATTATTTCAGCCATATTCCATACCTAAGGTTCATTTTTTTTATAAAGTGTATAACATTATTATTATTATTACTAATATTATTATTTGTATTATTATGATCACAATTATTATTATTATTATTATTATTAGTAATATGGGAGTAGTAATAGTATTTGTAGTAGTAGTGGTAGTAGCAGTAGTATAGTAGTAACATTAGTAGCAGTGAGTGAAACTAAGAAAATGTCACTTTGCCCAGGGAATTTTACCTGATATTCTGATCCTCTAATCTGCGAGTTTGTCACACCACCAAGAACTCTATGGGGTTGATTTACTAAAGCCGAAGAGTGCAAAATCTGGTGCAGTTCTGTATAGAAACCAATCAGCTTCCAGGTTTTATTGTCAAGGTTTAACTGAACAAGCTGAGGTTAGAAGCTGATTGGCTACCATGCACAGCTGCACCAGATTTTGCACTCTCCAGTTTTAGTAAATCAACCCCTGTATTTTCAGAAAACAGAGGATATTTGAAGGATTGTAAGTCCTGGGTGAAGAGGCAGACTAGCAGGATTGGTACTCATTAAAGCAAACTGCTAGATCAATGATTGGACAACCTAATCTTCTATGCTTTTGTTATTGTTAATATTCTTATTGTTATGATAAATATTATTTTATTAAAATGTATTTAACAGCTTGCCAACCATATGCTGTAAATATATGGCAAGGCGGCTCCCCTGGGCAGGATGACATACCTGTACGAGATCTGGCACTTCAGGGTCTGGGGGCACACATGCGTGCCGCCGCCAACCCACTCCTGCTGTGACTGGACACAACAGGAGCCAATCAGCGGGTTCGGTGGACGCGATGTCTGCCGGGTCCCACCAATCATCCAGGATGCAGGCAGAATGGCAGTCTGCCTATGTAAACAAGGCCGATCACCATTCTGTGAGAAGGGAAGGTTGTAATCATGTGTTCCTATAAAGCAGGAACACACATCTCTGCCTTCCCATTGTAAAATCACCACCCACACAGTTAGCAAGCACTCCCTAGGCACACATTTAACCCTTTGATCTCCTCTGATGTTAACCCCTTTTCTGCCAGTGTCATTAGTACAGTGACAGTGCATGTTTCTAGCACTGATCACTGTATTAATGTCACTGGTCCCCAATAAAGTGTCACAATGGGGGGGGGGGGATTTACTAAAACTGGAGCACTGGGCATGGTAGCCAATCAGCTTCTAACTTCAACTTGTTCAGTTAAGCTTTGGCAATTAAACCTGGAAGCTGACTGGTTGGATTTTGCACTCTCCAGCTTTAGCAAATAACCCCCTTAGTGTCTGATTTATCCGTCGCAATGTCGCAGTCCCGCTATAAGTCACTGATCGCCACCATTACTATTAAAAAAAATAAATAAATAAAAATGTCATAAATATATCCCATAGTTTGTAGACAATATGGGGTTTATTTACTAAAAAGTTTGAAAGTGCAAAATTTGGTGCAGCTCCACACAGAAACCAATGATTTACTAAAGCGGAAGAGTGCAAAATCTGGTGCAGTTCTGTATAGAAATCAGCTTCCAGGTTTTATTGTCAAAGCTTGATTGAACAAGCTGAGGTTAGAAGCTGATTGGCTAGCATGCACAGCTGCACCAGTTTTTGCACTCTCCAGCTTTAGTAAATCAACCCCTATAACTTTTGTGCAAACCAAACATTATACGCTTATTGGGATTTTTTTGTAACCAAAAACACGTAGCAGAATACATATTGGTCTAAATTTATGAAGAAATTAGATTTTTTTTCCATTTTTTTATTGGATATGTTTCATAGCAGAAAATAAGAAATATTTTTTTTTTATTTTTTTTTTTCAAAATTGTCAGCATTTTTTTGTTTCTAGCGCAAAAAATAAAAGCCGCAGAGGTGATCACATACCACCAAAAGAAAGCTCTATCTGTGGGGGAAAAAAATGACATTCATTTTATTTGGGTACAGCGTCGCACGGCCGCGCAATTGTCAGTTAAATTAGCGCAGTGAAGTATCACAAAAATGGCCTGGCCATGGGGGGGGGGGGAACCTTCCAGAGGTCAAGTGGTTAAACTAGTTAAATCTTTACCTACATATTTAAATCTTTGAATGACTCAAATTTAAATGTTTGCCATTAAAGTGGAAATTGACATCTTTATCATTTCGCAGCATCTGCGTGGTAGAATACCGAAGTCTCCTGGCCTTTATATTTGCTATTGAGGAGATTAATAAGGACTGCAATCTTCTGCCCAACATTACTCTGGGTTATCACATCTATGATACCTGTGCAGATCCGAAAAAAGCAATCAAATACGCCTTCATAATAATGTCAGGTCACCAGAGAGAGACTCCTAATTATTCCTGCACAGGACGTGGGGAAGTTGCTGGTTTTGTTGGCAACACTGGCTTTTCCACAACTGTTGTACTGGCCCAAATACTAAGTCTGTGCAGGTTTACCCAGGTGAGTGCTATCAGTGGTCCTGTTTGTGTATCTTAAAAATATGTAGCAATGAGGAATCTGCAAACATGCAGTTCAACTACCATCCAATAAAAAAATAAGTTGGAAAAAGGCCCACACAATCATGGCCTTCCATGACTTAAACCTGTCTCTTTGCAGTAAAATCTGCGCAAGTAAGGTATAAATGGCTGCCGAGGATTAACCACTTCAGCCCCGAAAAGGATTTACCCCCTTCCTGACCAGAGCACTTTTTGTAATTCGACGCTGCGTCGCTTTAACTGACAATTGAGCGGTCGTGTAACACTGTACTTAAACAAGATTGGCGTCCTTTTTTTCCCACAAATAGAGCTTTCTTTTGGTGGTATTTGATCCCCTCTGCATCACTTTTGATCACCGCTATAAACAAACAAAGAGCGACGATTTTGAAAAAAAAAAAATATATATATATACAGTATACAGTATACAGTAAAAGCTTGAATTGTGAGCATAATTTGTTCTGTGAACATGCTTGTAATCCAAAGCACTCTTATATCAAAGCGAATTTCCCCATAAGAAATAATGGAAACTCAGATGATTCGTTCCACAACCATTTATTCATAAGTCCTTCAGTTTATAGTCCTTATAAAAATCTTATGGCAATGTGATAGGTTGTGTAACCATAAAATGTTCATCCACAAATGGCCGCCTCCACAAGGGGATTAAAAGCAAAAATCCAAGAGGAGCTACAGATTATAAAAGAGAAGAGAGGCGCCTCTAAGTGTAGCAATATGGTTACATTTAATGAAACTCACGTGGTTGATGATTAAAGGAGGCACATCTGCAAGTATGCAAGCATCCGGGGTAAAGCTGTCCACATAGACCGTCCTCCGCACCGCCGGCTCTCATCGCTGTCAGTTTGCATTTGTGACTGGGAAGACAACCCTGCAGTAGAGCGATCTGAAAGCGAGGCTTGAAGCATTCGTGGAGCGCAGCATGGAAGGGATGACGTTGATGGCGATGCGGAGGACGGTCCATGTGGAGATATTTTCCACGGATGCCTGCATACTTAGATGTGCCTTTTTCAATCATCAACCATGTGAGTTTTTGTACCTTCATTAAATGTAACCATAGTGCTACACTTAGAGGCGCCTGTCTTCTCGTTTATACTCAGTTGTGACATGACTCTACTTGTATATCAAGATGTCGCTTGTATATCAAGTCAAACTGTATTAAAACATTTTGCTTGTCTTGCAAAACGCTTTTAAGCCAAGTTACTCTCAAACCAAGGTTTTATTGCATATAAAAAAACTATTTTATTTATCAGTTTAGGCTGATATATATATTCTACATATCTTTAGTAAAACGAAATCGCAATAGGCGTATATTGATTTGTTTGCACAAAAGTTGCCACGTTTACAAACCATGAGAATTCATTTATGAAGTTTTTTTTAATCTTTTACTAGTAATGGCTGCAGTCTGCGATTTTTAGCGGGACTGCAATATTGCGGTGGATATATCGGACACTTTTGACACTTTTTTGGGACCATTGGCAGGGAAGGGGTTAACACTAGTGGGCGATCAAAGGGTTAACTGTGTTCCCTGGGTGTGTTCTAACTATAGGGGGGATGGGCTTACAAGAACATGATAGGATGTCAATTTTGTTTGGGTACAACGTCGCACGACCACGCAATTGTCAGTTAAAGCAATGCAGTGCCGTATCACAAAAAATGGCCTGGTCAGGAGGTGGGTAAATCCTTCTGAGGCCGAAGTGGTTAAACACTTACAATGGATATAAAAATTCTACACACTCCTGTTAAAATGTCAGGTTTCTGTAAAAAAATGAAATAAAGAAAAATCAAAGTTCAGCTGTTCTAGTAGGTCTTTCCTGACATTTTCTTAGTCACATTCTACAGCATAAGCCGTGGTCCGCAGAGAGCTTCCAAAGCATCAGAGGGATCTCACTGTTAGAAGGGATCAGTCAGGAGAAGGGTACAAACTAATTTCCAAGGCATTAGATATACCATGAACACAGTGAAGACAGTCATCATCAAGTGGAGAAAATATGGCACAACAGTGACAGCACCAAGAACTGGACGTCCCTCCAAAATTGATGAAAAAACAAGAAGAAAACTGGCCAAGGAAGCTGCACAGCAACAGCAACACTAAAGGAGCTGCGGGAATATCTGGCAAGTACTGGCTGTGTGGTGCCAACAATCTCCCGTATTCTTCATATGTCTGGGCTATGGGGTAGAATGGCAGGGTAGAAGCCTTTTCTTACCAAGTAAAACATCCAAGCCCGGCTTGCAAAAATACATCTGAAGTCTCCCAAAAGCATGTAGGAAAATGTGTTATGGTCTGATTAAACCAATGTTGAACTTTTTGTCCATAATTCCCCATTACTAATTTTTTAGTATGAAGAACTGTCTATTCGTTATGCCACTCCCAGAGAGGACTGACGCTGAGATATTGTGTTCCTAAGGTACACATGTCTAATAAATAAACAGGATATTTCCCACTACAATTACTGTTCATACTATAGGAAACTTCCAATTAAATTAATTTTCTTTACATCTTTATAAAACGAAAAGTGACAGCAGAGGATGCCAACTAAGTGTAGCATATATGGAAGATGTTATTGTCTGAAAACAAATAGCAACTCACATGATTAAAATCAGTAAAGACATGTCTCTATCCACACTCATAAGATAGCGGCACTGAGATATGTTTTTACTGATTCTATTCATGTGAGTTGCTACTTACTTTTAGGTAATAAAAAAACAAAATTATATATGCTACATTGAGTTGAGGCCCTGTCAGGAAGGGCAAGCCAGCAATCAAGATGGCGACTGCAGGAGAATGCCTGTTCTCCACATTCCCATAAAGAGAACCACATGGCACATGCATGTGCGCGAACGAGCAAGATAGATTCTGGGATGCGAATGGTTGTGCACATGGGAGCATGCGCGTGCATGGAAACACGCGCCTGCATGTTGTGACAGTTCTTGGCGCCAAGTGGACTATTTAAACTGGGCAAACACCCAGGATCAATGCTGTCTGGTCTACAGCATTCCCTGTGACCTCTGCCACCTGGTTACCTTGAAAACCCATTCCAGTGACTACTTGGCTTGTTCCCGACTACTCCTGCTATCTGCCTGCACCCGACCCTGGCTTGTCTTTGACTCTGCTTCTGCCTGCTCCTTGGTTACCTCCATGCCCACCTGCTGCCAACCAGGCTTGTACTCTGATTTCTCTCCATTCTCTGCATCGGTTCCTGATCCACCTGCCGGTGTATGACCCAAGCTTGTGTTCCCATCTGTACCCTGCTTGTGTTCCCATCTTCAGTGCACCGCTTCGCTGTCTGCTGAGTCCATCATCCAGTCTGTACTTCCAGCCGGCTCCAGACTTCAGCATTCCAGCTGCTCCTGGTCTTCCTGCTTGCTAGTGGTCCTCCGTGGTACCATCGGAAGTTCCTACCAGCACCTGCATCAGCGATCCTGCCAAGCACTCGTGCCAGTCTGCACTCTCAAGCTCTCTGTCTGCTCTATCAGGGGTTCTCGAGTCAGAGGTGTAAGAGAGACTGTCCTCTGCATATCGCGCTCCACCACCAGGTACGTGACAGGCCCTCTGCTGTCTATTCTTGTTCTCTGCAGAGATTACAAGTCTCACTTGAGGAGCTGTTACTAGGGGTTTCCTAAACCTTTTCATGGACTATTATGCCCTTTTAGCATCTTAGCATATTTTACTTGTTTTACATTGGTATCTTTCCCTTCCTGTCCAATATGACCAGTCTTTTCTGAATAAGTGTTTTGATGTGCGACAACACTTTTTTGTGCCATTTTCACATTTATTTCTTTACATCTTTATAGTCTATTCTCCTCCTGTAGATCAATTATAATGTAACTGACCCACTCCTGAATAAAAGAAAAATAAATCCAAGTTTTTACCGGACAGTTCACGATGATCATTCTTATTATTTAGCTGTAGTAAAGCTTCTGAAGCACTTTGGATGGAATTGGGTTGGGATAATTACACCAAGTGATGGCATCAGAGCAATGGAATTTCGAGAGTTGATGATCAGCCATGCAATCTGTATTGCGTTTGTTATTAATATTACTGATGATGTGGAAGATAAGGTAAAGAAAACCCATGCCATTATCAGTTCAACAACTGAAGCTATAATCATTTGTGGCCAATTTTCCATGGAAGTTTTAGAATTTCTAATAGCTTTAACATCTCTGGACTACAATGCCACTTTAATATTGAATGAACCATGGAGAATCATCTTATCTTATGGGTACATTAAATTAATCACCCCGCAGATAAATTGCAGTTTATTCCTTCTATTTCCTGATCAGTCTATCCCTGGTGTAAAGGATTATATGGAAAATATAAGTCCATCCAAGAGGCCAGGTGATCCCTTACTGGAGGATATTTGGCTCCAGACGTTTCAGTGTCTTTCTTCTAATGAACTGAAAAATTATTGGACATGTTATTTGTATCAGTCCCATTTATATAACTGCACTGGCATGAATATGGTTCTAGGAGACAGATATCCTTATAAAGACCTTTCAAAATATTACTATGCTTACACTGCGGTATATGCTATGGCTTATGCTTTGCATCAATTACTGAAAGACATAAATGTCCTAAAAATATATGGATTAAAAAGGAAAGTACGTTTTCTTCAACTGTTTCTAAAGGATAGAGGTAGTAACTACCGTATTAAAGATGAGGTCCAGCCCCGCCACCAAAAAAATTAAAAGTCAGCAGCTACAAATACTGCTGCTGACTTTTAATAATAGGACACTTACCTGTCCAGGGATCCCACAATGTCCGCACCCCAGCCGATTTTCCGATTGGCTCTCAGGTGCTGCCATCGCCATTTGTGGTATATGAAACCAGCAGTGAAGCCTTTCGATTCACAGCTGGTTCCCTATGTGCAAAGTGTGCTGCGCTTTCTAACTGGCCCGGTGGCGGAAGAAGGAGGAGGGGGCTGAACTTCCTGAAAGGTCTCCCGAAAGTGGGGACGGGTACCTGTCAAAAACAGGTACCCGCTCCCCCCTCCCCCTGAAAGGTGCCAAATGTGGCACTGGAGGGCGGAGGAAGCAAACAAGCAGAGCTTCCCCTTTTGGGTGGAGCTCCGCTTTAAAAATAAAACATTGCTTTGCTGTAATACTCACCTTCAAGCTGGCACTGTCACTTGCAAAATGTCTTCTCAACCACTAGATGTCATGAGTATCCTGGGTAGATTGATCTGAAACCACCTAAAGAGTGCTTTGTAATACAGAGCACTAATGTATGGAACAGTGCTCATATATCATTATGTACCTACAGTAAAGGATGGCCTACCAAAAACTCCAGAGAATAAAGCTTCATCAGCCTCCATGCACATCACTTGTTTACTAACAGACATATCAGTCTACATGTCACACCATTTCCTTAAACTCAATATATCCAAAACCAAGCTCATAATATTATCTCCCCACTTGCCCTTTCCCCTGACTTCTCTGTCAAGATAGATGGCACAAATATCAACCCATCTCCACATGCCAGGGTGCTAAGTATAATCCTGGACTCTGAACTTTCAGCCCCACATCCAATCACTGTCCAAAGCTTGCCGCTGCAACCTACACAGCATCTCCACCACAATATGCCCTTTCCTAACCAATGAAACCACAAAGCTTGTAATTCACTCCCTGGGTATCTCTCGCCTCGACTACTACAACTCCCTCCTCACCTTACCTTTAAATAGGCTATCCCCATTCAGCCCATCATGCTGCCAGGCTCATCCACTTTACCAACCGCTAAGCGTCTGCCACCCCTCTCTGCCAATCCATCCACTGTCTTCCACTCATCCAACAAATTTAAGTGGTGGTAAAGGCTCAAGGTTTTTTCTTTCATGCATTTTATGCATGAAGGTAAATAACATTCTATGCGCAGCAGCTCCCCTAATACTTACCTCTCGATCCAATGATGTGCACAACAGCCTTGGCTCTCAGGGCACTCTAACTCCTCAATGGGAGAGGCAGCAGTGGGAGCCATTGGCCGCTGCTGCCAATCACAACCAGTGAACCAATGAGGAGAGAGGAGGGGTGGACCAAGCCATGGCTCTGTATGTGAATTTACAGGCAGAGCAGTGGTTATGCTTGGGTGCCCCACAGCAAGCAGCTTGCTGTGGGGCACCCAAACATAGCCACAGCTCTGCGTGTACATTGACATACAGAGCCATGGCTTGGCTCACCCCCTCTCTCTCCTCATTGGCTCTTGGCAGAAGGGGGGGGCCTGGAGCACTGACATGGAACGCAAGAAGTAGAGGATCAGGGCTGCTCTGTGCAAAACCACTGCACAGAGAAAGTAAGTATAACATGTTTGTTGTTGTTTTTTTTAAAAACAAGCCTTTAATATCGCTTTAAATTCAAAATACTAACAATAACTTACAAAGCTACCCACAACTTGGCCCCCAGCTACATCACTAGCCTAGTCTCAAAATACCAACCAAATCATTGTCTTTGTTCCCCCCAAGACCGCCTGCTCTCTAGTTCCCTCATCACCTCCTCCCATTCTCACCTCCAGGTCTTCTCCCAAGCCGCCCCCATCCTATGGAACTCCCTAACCCAATTTGTTTGACTATCTTCTATTCTGTCAATTTTTAGTTGATCCCTGAAAACCCTTTTCTTCAGAGAAGCCTATTCTGCCTCCACCAAACAACTGTACATTTACTTTCTCCATTAGATCATCCCCCACAGTTATTACCCTTTGTATCACTTGACTCCTCCTTTCAGATTGCAAGCTCCAATGAGCAGGGCCCTCTGATTCCTCCTGTATTAAATTGTATTGTAACTGTACTATCTGCCCTCATGCTGTAAAGTTCTGGGCAAACTGTTGCCACCATATATACCCTGAAAAAATAATACTAATAATAATAATACTACTAACAATAACTTACAAAGCTACCCACAACTTGGCCCCCAGCTACATCACAAGCCTGGTCTCAAAATACCAACCTAATTATTCTCTTCGTTACCCCCAAGACCTCCTGCTCTCTAGTTCCCTCATCACCTCCTCCCATTCTCGCATCCAGGTCTTCTCCCAAGCCGCCCCCATCCTATGGAACTCCCTAACCCAATTTGTTTGACTATCTTCTATTCTGTCAATTTTTAGTTGATCCCTGAAAACCCTTTTCTTCAGAGAAGCCTAGTCTGCCTCCACCAAACAACTGTACATTTACTTTCTCCATTAGATCATCCCCCACAGTTATTACCCTTTGTATCACTTGACTCCTCCTTTCAGATTGCAAGCTCCAATGAGCAGGGCCCTCTGATTCCTCCTGTATTAAATTGTATTGTAACTGTACTATCTGCCCTCATGCTGTAAAGTGCTGGGCAAACTGTTGCCACCATATATACCCTGAAAAAATAATAATAATAATTATAATAATAAAAATAATATCACTGAATTGGCCAGAGCAGCCTTAAAAAATATATGCATATATATTGTTAGTGCAGAGGTCATCGTAATAAATAATTAAATCTGTACATGTTTATTGTTCAAGAGATGGATGGGAGGTGTGAAATTTGTTGTGCCATCTTGTCGTAGTTACAAAACCCCATTACTGGTGTCAGGAGGCCTTCATAGGTATCCTAAGGTACAAATATAAATATTGAGGTGACTTCCTGACATTTTTGGAAGTGGCTCAGAGAAGGTCTGAAATGTTTTCAATATTACAGAACAATTCCAGTTGAATGTGACTAAGTACTACTACATGCCAATACCAGGATCAATGGAAACCTTCATAGACACTCTAACAAATGTACTAGTTTGCTCATTTCTAAATAGTAATGAAAGCTGGTTGTCTCATTGCTTTCTTGAGGCTTCGTGTTTTAACTTTTAATTTTGTCTCTATGGGTCTACTTAGAAACAGAAGGTATGTAGCAATGTTCATCCAGAATTTCTAGTGGAAACATCTGGTCACACTCCTTTAGCACCAGATGGATTATATACATGTACAAGCTATTGGGATTTGAGCACAGGTATATCTTGTTTCTACTTAGAAATGTGGATGCTTTTTCATATCGTAGATCTATTGCATTCAGTGAAGAAATCAGTATAAAGAAATCAATGGAAAACAACATGAACGTTTTTATATGAAGTGGTCTAGCTTATTTAAAGTTGACCTCAGCAGTCTGCCATTAAGGAGTGGGTTCTTCCTCCACCCACCACTGCTGCTGTCATCTGCACAGCACAGCAAAGAGCGGGAGACAGGACAATTCAGGGTGGAGGGTTGGAGCCAGAGCTAACTTTTCATATTAAAAAGCTGGTGATTGGTTGTTAGGATGCAGAGCGGTCTTGGCAACCAATTACCAGCTTGTTTATATGAAAGGTTAACTCTGGCAGCTTCAGTTTCAAGCCTCCATTCAGAACTGTCCTGCCTCCCTCTTTCTGCTCTGTTGTGCATTACGGTAGGAGAGTGAAGGGGGCAGGGGATGCTGCTGTAGGAAGGAATGGGTGAGGGTGCACTACTGTGGAGGGGGAGGACAAAACTATGGATGGGCAGAGGGCACTACTGGGCACTATGTGTGTGGCAGGGAAGGACACTCTTGAGGGGGAAGGCAGAAGACACTAAAGTGAGGGGGGGGCAGAAGATACTATTGTGTGGGGCAGTGTTGCCAACCTCCAGTAGCGTTTTCTACTGGCAAAACCTGGAAAATTTACTGGCGGAGCACATTTTTTACTGGCAACCTGAAAAATAACAGAACTCCTATTAAAAACTAAGGCAATTGATATTTAAACATAACATGGAAACACTGACAATACCCATATCAAGTAATTTGCCCAGTTTAAACTTAAAAAGTCAGCACAGCATGACAAATTATCAGACCCTGATATTTATAGACAGTTGTAAAAAAAAATCACTGATTTTTACAAACTGTCATTAAATTTACTGGCGGTTGGCAACCCTGGTGTGGGGGCAGAGAACATTATCGTGGGGCAGGTGAAATGAAGGGGGGCAGAGGATACTACTGTGATGGTGGGCTTGTGGTGTTAAATGGGGGATCTTGATTTGAAGGAGGACAGGTCTGGTTCACATCTGAATTGCACAGGAACAAGGTACACGTTCCTGTGCAGTTCAGTGTGATGTGATTTTTCAGCTCATTCATTTGAATGGGCTGAAATCACACTGGGTTGCACAAAAAGAAATCCATGCACTACTTTTTGAAAAGACACCACACCAAGCCACATGATACTGCGGTAATATGTAAACTGGAGCAGGCAAATGCGCTGTATTTGTGATCTGCATTTGGGGTGTCATTAAGAATGTATTGACAGGCAGTTCAAGTTGCACAGGCAGTGGTTTTTGAGCACAGGGCAGGGAACGTGCAACAAACACACCTTTCCTGCACTGCATTCTGGTGTGAACGAGCCCTAAGAACAGGATTGTGATATAGGAGGAGAGGGCCATGATGTGAAGGATTTGAATCATCGCACAAATATTCAGACCTCTGTTGGAAGAAAATTTTACCAATCGGCCCTCTGTGAGGTTGTCTGTAAGGTGAAATATCTACCTTATATGTAAATTTCCCTGAAAGCCAAAAATGTCCCCCACCATTGGAATATGAGTGGGCTCCCAACATTCTCATGTGTAATTCAGGACCACCGGTCCTACATTGTACATGGAGACTTTGGAGAGACTACAACCAAAGGACCAGGAAAGAGGAGCAGATTTGCGGACTGGAAATTTGGCAGAGGAAGCCTACAGAAACGAGGAATTGGGTGTCTTAACTTTTTCCACACCCATAGACTAAAGAAACTGTTAATATTTGTTGTTTATTGTGATGCACTACATAGTAATGTGTTGCCGCTTACTGCAATTCAGCTTTAATTGTGTTTTATCTATGTGTCCTAACAGCTGCAAAGTTACATTGCCAGAGTTCATTACAAAGATAAAAATGGAGAAGACATTTTCTTTAATGAAAGAGGAGAGATGTCTTCTAAGCTTCAACTCGAAAACTGGATAATTTCTAATGAAATCAATGCGACTGGAATGAAAATTGATAGAAAGGTTGTAGGAGGATTTCAAGAATCATCAGATGGGGACATGCATTATCATATCCATCTTGAAAAAATCTCATGGAGAAAAGACAGAGTAAAAAAAAATGAATTTACTACTTGATGCCATATGAACCATTTCCCGATGGGTGGATGTCCATGGACATCCTTGTCTTTCGGTTGTTTTACCAGGATGATGCTTGCAGCTACAGGCTTCATCCTGGTGTTGTCTTTTTCAGCCAATGATTCATTTTTTTTTTGTAAAAGCCATCCTAGCAGCTAATTAACCACTGGATTGCTTTTACAGGCAGCGGGAAGGGACGTCCCACCTCCCACCGGTGCCTCTCCGGGCTCTCCTGTGTAGTCGGTGACAAAAATAATTTATTAAAATTTACCTGTTCAGACCTGTATATGGAACATATATGGGGTGGCTCTAATACAGAGCCCTATCCCCAATTCACAAAGGCCCCACCTAAGTAAAGGTGTGGTTCCAAAGTGTTTGACATGCAAAAAATAGCTAGCACCGAGGATGTCCAGTGATTGGTCGGACGAAACACATCGGAGGGACATCACCCCACAACCTGGGTGTCTATGCTAGCATCTCCTCGGTGTACCATAGCATTTTTGATGCTTTAAACAAGTGATAGTAATTGACCAAATAGTAAGAGATTGGTTCCTTCAGATCTTTTTTATTTTATTTCCTATTCAAGATGCCTGAATTCCGTTGCAATAAAAGATGTCTTCCTGGATACAGAAAGACCCAAAGTCATAGAATACATGCCTGCTGCTATGACTGTCTCCTATGTTCAGAAGGAAAAGTGTCCAACGCAGCAGGTAGGATATCATTATCTTCTTCATAAATGACGTTTCTGTCACTGGATCAATATACAGAAGCTATAAGAGCAGCCCACTTTGGATTTGATAAATTCACTGTTCTAAAAGTCACCTACGTTATTCTTTCAACGTAAAGATCCAATAAATTGAAGAATGTGCTAAGACATCTTCCTTAGCTCTGATGTGGTTAAACTACATCTAATGTATGTTGTAGTTAATCATCAACATTTAGACACATTTTAAGAATATTAAAGGAGATGGAAACTCCACAACTACAAACCTCCCAATAAAAGACATCCCAATGTATTTTATTTGGTTAGAACAGTAGTCCTCAAACTATGGCCCAAGGTCCAGATGCGGCCCTTTGCTTGATTTTATCTGCCCCTGGGACATTGTTTTCATCCACTGATACCTACAATGGGGCAAAATTCCCCCCACTGACTACAATGAAGGGGCAGAATTCCTCCCAATCACACTAACGACAATAGGAAACAGGTGTATAAGCGCTGCAACCTTCCCACATAAAAGCTCCACCCAGTGTTCAGACCGCGAGGCTGCTGACACCTCTAACGTACATAACGTACGTAAGGAAAGAGATGATCTTCACTCAGGATGACATCCAAACAAAAGTATTTCTTTACTAAGTAAGCATGTACAATGCTGTAAAACAGCTTACATCAGGGGTCCTCAAACTATGGCCCTCCAGTTGTTCAGGAACTACATTTCCCATCATGCCTAGTCATGTCTGTGAATGTCAGAGTTTTACAATGCCTCATGGGATGTGTAGTTCCGCAACAGCTGGAGGGCCGTAGTTTGAGGATGCCTGGCTTACGTGTTTCAGACGTTAGTCCTTAGTCATGGCTCCTTAGTCCTTAGACAAGGACTAACGTCTGAAATGCGTAGGCTGTTTTATAGCATTGTACATGTTTACTTAATTTAAAGTGCTTGTCAACTTCTGACAACCACTTTAACCTACAGGTAAGCCTATGATAAGGCTCACTTCTAGGTGCCCTGCATATCTCCTAAACCTGCACGATTCAGGAGATATGCAGTGTATTTGCTGTGCCGACGTCATGTTGGCACATGCGCAGTGAAGAAATGGCCTCTGTGCCGTTCCTCCACTGCGACTGTGCTGTGACTGGAGGCTCCTGCGCGCATGCGCGGGAGTGACGTCACACGACTCTGGCCAGTCACAGCACCGGAGTTGCGGCCCCGGAAGGAAGAGGGGCTAAAGATGGACGCCGCCAGCACAGGGGACAGCGCTGGACAGCGCAGGCTTTGTTTGCAGGTAAGTGGCACATAATGGGCTACTATGCAATGCATAGTAGCCCATTATGTTTCTACATTACAGGGGCATGTAGAGGAAAGAAAACCCCATATGGGTTTACTTCCTCTTTAATAAAGAAATATTATTTGTTGGATGTCATCATGAGTGCCGACTACTATCCCTTTCCTTACGATGGAGCAAAATTCCTCCCAATGACACCAAAGATGGGGCACAATTCCCGCAATAACACCAACAATCAGGCTCAATGACACCAATGATGGGGCGCAGTTCCTCCCACTCACACCAACGATGGGGCATTGTTTATTCCCATTAGTGTCGCAACCTTTTCTACTCCCAATAACCATAATCTGCAGGGCAGTAAACTGGCCCTCTCATTAGAAAGTTTAGAGACCCTTGGTTTAGACCCTTCTGGTCTGCCAAAACATTTCTTTTCAGTTTTGGATTGATTAGATAGGGGATAAAACCTTTGTCAGGTTATTTTTTGCTGCCTTTGTCTTATTGGGGAGATTGGAACTACTTCCTGTACTTTGGATGCAACAGGAAATGTGTACAAAATTAGAGGAATTTCCCTCTTAGACAAATCATTTTTGGAACAGGTGTCCCATCATTTTTGCTCCGGTGAGAATTCTAAAATTGTGGTTTTTGCTCATATCTTGGTGACAATGGTCACCAGGACATACTGTATAGAGAGGAGTGAATTCAGCCAGTAGAAACACAGACAGTAATACTTTCTTGACGGTGGTTCTAAACCTTACCTAATCTACACACTCTAGGCTACCCCCAATGTGTCAAGAATCTTTAAAATGGTCTAGAACAGGGATATGCAATTAGCGGACCTCCAGCTGTTGCAAAACCCATCATGCCTCTGCCTTTGGGTTTAATGCTTGTGGCTATCATAGTCTTGCTATGCCTCATGGGATTTGTAGTTCTGCAACATCTGGAGGTCCGCTAATTGCATACCCCTGGTCTAGAAGCAAAAGACCATCTGTTTTGTTCAAGGTATCTGGATTTGATTCTGTATTTTTAAGATCTGGCACCCACTATATCCACAAAATATCCCTTTACAGCAACTTTGCAAAAAAAAGCACAAACGGTAAAGATAGAGTTCACACTCCTGCTTGGGTGAAGGCCATTTCACACTAACCATTATGAAAGATTCTCTATTCTTTTGGCCCTCGCTCCGTCTTTTCTAGTTATGGTACCTAGAAACATGGGCTGATTGTCACCAGATAATGGTAAAATAACTGCATACCTACGGGATACCTGTGACTAACCTGCAATGACCTATCTCAGTTGATCCATTGGTCCCTTATAACTGGTGCTAAGCACATGCACTCCCAGCCCCTGCAGATGTGATTGCTTATGCCATTATAGTTCTTTAAGGTAATCACCACCATTATAAAAACTTTGTGTACCTGTTATTCTTCTTCAAGAGCTGGTCTTATATTTCAAATCCCGTGGATCTTTAGATAGTCTGAACATTATGTAAAGCAACTTCTGTAATGCACACCTTTTAAACTCAAATGTACCTGAAAAAGTCTTATTTTCTTTTTAATGGTTTAAATTTTGGTGAAAATTGTACGATTTCAAAAATATGAGAAAAAATGTTGGGGTACTGCGCTTAGGATAGACGTGCAGAACCAGCCTGCTGCCGCCCAAATAAAATACCCCTCAAAGGAGGGTATCTATAAGCAAATAAGGTAAGATTGGGCTAGGCGCTACTGTATAGAGATAGGACTAATACACTACTACTGATTAAAATGAGCCAAAAAATAATAGATAATAAAATTGGTTTTCCAATGCAAAGCCTGCTAGTACCTTGTAAAATTGCATGTGTCCATAAAATGTGCCAAATATATATACAGGGCGGGCCATTTATATGGATACACCTTAATAAAATGTGAATGGTTGGTGATATTAACTTCCTGTTTGTGGCACATTAGTATATGTGAGGGGGGAAACTTTTCAAGATGGGTGGTGGCCATTTTGAAGTCGGCCATTTTGAATCCAACT
>BLSH010516465.1:551921-563136 GCA_018402905.1 Glandirana rugosa | reverse complement strand
ATGCTATTGGCCAGCAGGGGGTTTTATAGGCTCAGGTGAGGACGGCCCCCATGGGAGGGGCCAGCCTATCCATGATGCTTTTGCATCTGTTTTGCCTAGTCACTCCTGATAGGACGACATAAAACCCACGTGTCAATTAAGAAGAGCTGCGTCTGTCAGTGAACGTAAGAGACATATCTTTTTTTTTTTGCAAAATTGTCACTCTTCTTGTTTATAGCGGTGATCAAATAGCACCAAAAGAAAGCTCTATTTGTGATAAAAAAAGGACGAAATTTTGTTTGGGTACGTCGCACGACCGCACAATTTCAGTTAAAGTGACGCAGTGCGCGAATTGCAAAAAGTGCTCTGGTCCTAACATGGGAAATCCTTCCGGGGCTGAAGTGATTAACCTCCCGGTGTACACCATCTACGGGCACAGGAGAGAAACGTCCGGACTTCCTCCTCAGCGGGTCAGAGATCCAATTAAGCACTGTGTGACCTCTCTGAGTAAGGGGGGTGGGGGTGGGTGGGTCACTGGCTTTCGGGTAAGCCTCCATTTTGTTGTGATGGGTGTCACGTCGTCAGGTGTATGATTGTCATTTCCAACACACTCTACTCCACCTTCTATGGGATTTTACTTGATTTATGAACTGTTCGTCTGCACAAATAGCACTTTATTCAGGTATGATTCAATATTGATGTATATATGGAATCCGGCTTCATATGAACTTTTTTTCTATTTTGCATATATGTCTTTAGAGTTCATTCACAGTTTTCAATTTCACATTATTATTGATTGCGCAGTTGGCACTTTAGTATAATTTGATATTGGTTTGTATATTTATATACATATCCGGTGTATTTAGTTATATGCACGGATTGCACTTTATTCCATTTAGCGCTGCAGACGCAATGGTTTGAAACTTTTTTTGGTGGCGAGTCTGTGGTGAAGCAGTTCCATGAACACAGTAACACTGTTGTCTACCATCTTGATCAACAGCCTCTGGACTGGCCCGTGACATGTGCGCTACTTACCGGTAACAGGACACACTTGCCACTTACTACTACGTGTAGTACCGCCACGCTACCACCCCTTTATATACCTTTAAAATTAAAAGTCCCAGTTTGACTTGAATGCCCCTCATATGATAATGGAAGGTCTGACCAAGACACATACTGGAAGCCAGTTGTCATACTGGCTTTTAGAGATGACCAGTGCAGCTAGATCAGCTATGGGACAAACATTGTAGGACAAAAAAAGCATATGCACTTCATAGACTGCTTCCCATAATCAAACAACAAAGTCACAGGTTGCATGTATTTATTCATGCATTAGCTTAGTTAAAGGTCACAAGTAATCTCAATCTACAAACAAAATATGCACAGATATTAAAACCTATATTAAATTTGCAGGTTTCAAATTTACAAAATAAGATTAAGAAAAAGCTATTTTTTTCCGATTCACACAGCATTTTTAAAATCAAAGCAGGAGCTGAAGATCTTTTTACATCCAAAATTATATACAACATTTTCTACCACAGAAAATACTCAAACTCTCAAATAAACAAAAATTGTATTCAAAATATATTTAGCAGCATTTTAAATTAGAAGAAAGCAAATGTATGCAACTGATACAACTGTAAGAAAAATGTAAGTATTTTATGGAAAAAAAACCTAGTAAACATAAATAATTTAAAGCATTTAAGTTTTTACACACGCATACATCATACAACACAGCTTTGCCTTTCAGCCACATAAACGGTTAACTGTTTGAGGAAAGAAGAAATGTGTAATCTTTAAACATTTACTGCACATAAAATCCTAAGCACAGGGATGTGCAGAAAAGCTGCACTTTGGTCAAGTATAAAGTAAGGTATTCAACACCAAAGCTTTATTGACAAGGAGTGAACACTTGTAATACATCAGGTACTGCAGGAAAAAATTGCATGCTGATTTTTTGTTTTACCAAAAATCGTCATAATAGTTTTTGTTAATCAATACCAGCAAGTGTCTACTCCTTGTCTTGGCAGTTTTTATACACAAGACCTACAGGCACACAGTTTGTATACAGCTGTGCTCATAAGTTTACATACCCTGGCAGAAATTATGATTTCTTGGCCATTTTTCAGGAAATATGAATAACACAAAAACATTTCTTTCACTCATGGTTAGTGGTTGGCTGAAGCCATTTATTATCAAATCAACTGTGTTTACTCTTTTTAGATCACAATGACAACAGAAACTACCCAAATGACCCTGATCAAAAGTTTACATACCCTGGTGATTTTGGCCTGATAACATGCACAAAGTTGACTTGAATGGCTATTAAAGGTAACCATCGTCACTTGTGATCTGTTTGCTTGTAATTACTGTGTGTGTATAAAAAGTCAATGAGTTTTTGGACTGCCAGATCCTTGCATCTTTTATCCAGTAATAAAAGAAAATGCAGCGCTAGCTGATGTCACAGTTCATATATGAAAGTCTATAATGGATGCTCAAATGTAATAGGGGTGAAATGGCACTCGTCACCTCGGTGCACAAAAAAAATTGAGGGTAATCCTGCTTACCAGAATCAATGGGCTCTAAAGCTATAAAGAGCCAAATACACCAGGAAAGACAACCAAAAGGAATACACTATCCTTCCCAATCAGAGATGAAAGGTCTACTTCTCACATGTTCATGACTGAAAGATGCGCATATAACAAGTTAAAAACCGCGGTGAGAAGGCGTGCCTGCGTCGTCCAGATCGTCTAGTCGCAGACACGCCTTCTCACCGTGATTTTTAACTTGTTATATGCGGATCTTTCAATCATGGACATGTGAGTGCACCTTGTATTTAACTGCTTAGCGCCCGCAGGCCGTCATATGACATCCTGGACTTGTGAGTGGAGCTCAGCTACAGGCACCATTCAGATACGGTTTTTCAGAGCCGGCAATTCTCTTGGACATTCCAACATGACAATGATCCAAAATACAAGGCCAAGTCGACCTGTCATTGGCTACAGCAGAATAAAGTGAAGGTTCTGGAGTGGCCATCTCAGTCTCCTGACCTCAATATCATTGAGCCACTATGGGGAGATCTCAAACGATCATGCAAGACAGCCCAAGAATTTCCAGGAACTGGAGGCTTTTTACCAAGAGAAATGGGCAGCTTTACCATCTGAGAAGATAAAGAGCCTCATCCAAAAATGACTTCAAGCTGTCATTGATGTTAAAGGGGGCAATACATGATATTAAGAACTGGGTTATGTAAACTTATGATCAGGTTCATTTGGGTAGTTTCTGTTGTCATTATGATTTAAAAAAAGAGTAAACACAGTTGATTGACAATAAATGGCTTCAGCCAAACACTAATCATGAGTGAAAGAAATGTTTTTGTGTTATTCATATTCTCTGAAAAATTGCCAAGAAATCATAAATTCTGCCAGGGTAAGTAAACTTATGAGCATAACTGTATGTGATAGCGGATACTACAAAAGTAACCCTGTGTGTTATATTTGCAAACCTTAACCTCATAATACAGCAGAGCCACTGAACGTTACACAGAAACAGCTTTGTACCATTTGCGCCCATGACTAAAACAAACCATGATTTCAGTCAGGGTGTGAAATGGAATTGCTTAGGTTATAGAACAGCAGGATTGTTATATGCGTGTGCAAAACTTGGTAAGCAGCCTACCGCTGTTAAGAATACAGTAACAGTACAGTTGATCACAATTTCCAGTTAGTTCCAGTATACTATATGTCGCAGTTATAATTTAACAAATGCCCAGATAAATCTAATGGTAAACAGTTTGTCACAGTTTTTCCTTAAGACTTTATGTTGATACTTCCAGTTCAATTGCTGGCAACCTCTTCACTCGTGTCCCCAGCATCAGATATTTGCCCATCCAGTGAACCATGAGCTTTCCAGATCCTTACCGTTTGGTCGCTGCAAAGAACATAAAATGAGAAATACAAATCATGAGGCTAATGGTTACAATGAAGGAAAGATAATATTAATGGCCATAATAATAGTCATGACATTTTCGGCTGAGGTAAAGTGTAGAAAAGCTGCAGGGATGTTAACATAAAGCTTACATTGGCATAAAGTAAGAAGAACACTTGCGGTGTAATAGTCAGCTTTGCTCAAGCGGAGTATGGTCAAGTTTGAATAAACTGTACTAAAGCGCAATTTATGGATGGCTGGGCCTCATTTGCTTGTGCTTTACTGTAAATGTGCACCCACCTTATACTGTTTAGCTGTCATTTTGAATTACAAAATGTATAATTTTCTTGCAATTTATCCAAAGGAAAAAGACCTAAACCTTACCCACTATATGGAAAACACAGGCATTAAAAGCACAGTCGGCTAGGTATCTGTATCCCACTTTATTTTATAATGGATTGGTGAATTAAATTTATTGGTTTGCTCATCCCTTGTTGCTATGAGGTGAATTAGGCCACAGATTTTAGCCACTTCAATACAGGGCACTTTCACCGCCGTCCTGCCCAGGCCAATGTTCAGTTGTCAGTGCTGTCGGATTTTGAATGACAATTGCGCGGTCATGCAACACTGTACCCAAACAACATTTTTATCATTTTTTCCCCACAAATAGAGCTTTCTTTTGGTGGTATTTGATCACCACTGATTTATATTTTGCTAAATAAAAAAAAAGACTGAAAATTTTGAAAAAAAAAAACCCTTTTTCTTTTTGTAAAGTAAGTTTTCTCCGTCACGGAGGAGCACTGATGAGGCTGCACTGATGGGCACTGACGATGAGGCACCAATATGCAGCACTGATAGGCTGCACTGATGGACAGGCACTGATAGGCTTTACTGATGGTCACTGATTGGCATCTCTGGTGGGCACGGGTTGGCACCCCCAGTGGGTCTGCACCGATAATCAATGCTCTGATCATCAGCGCAGATCCCCCCCCCCCCCCCCCCATCAGGAGAGCCGCTGATTGGCTCTCTTCTACTTGCGCCTTGTCAGTGCAAATAGAGGAAGAGCCAACAGACAGCACTTCCTGGTTACGATGTGACCAGCTGTGATTTGATACAGCTGATCACATGGTAAAGAGCCTACGTCATAGGCTCTTTACCAAGATTGGAGATGCAGTGTGTCAGAGCGACACACCACACTACCGATCGCCGAGCTGCGCGCATGAGCGGCTTATCCCACTGCACGTCACATGACGTCTGGTCAGGATAATAGAACCACCCTGCACCCATCATTTTGCATACGGCGGGCAGGAAGTGGTTAAATTATGATGATTTATGCAGAGGCAATAACAATATTTCTTAATACTATGTTACCATAAACATTATTCCAACATACCTAACAATATCTAAACTATATTTGAAGCCAAAACACTGTTTTCAGTGTCCTGTCAGGTTTCTACTTTTCTGTCCCTGCTGGGGAAATGCAACCTCACTATGTGTCACACAGGAAGTGATGGGAAATTCAAAAAATTTGAGCTGTCACCAGAACAAGAGGTGGGAGAAATCTTTCAAAGGGCACATCTGTTCTGGTGTCAACTGTCTAGTAGAGGATTTTTCCTTAATTTCCTGCTGTGTTTTTGGGAAAGGAAGTGAAAGGAAATCTTTTCAAGAGGACACAAATTATTTATTGCTTGTTGAAGTTGAATGTGGAAGCTCCTGCCACCTTTTTTTTCATAAAAGACAAATTGGATTTAATATTTTGATCTTGAAGTAGTAGAAATGTATGCATTCACGTTATTTGTAAAAATAAAAAAAAAACTTAAGAGATTTTTGTATAATTTTTATTTGGTATAACTATAGTTGTAGATCATCGCTGGCCTAAAAATGCAATCTAAACCACAAATTAAAGATAAAGAAATGTAACTAGTTGCAGAATTTGGGCGTGCTAAATATCATCATTGCACACAGGGCTAGTGTAGCACGTCCAGTCTCTATACCCTGCTTTTGGGACCCCCCTTCCAAGTATACCAAAATTAATCAACCAAAGAAGTTGGTAGCTCTAGCCATCAAAAAAATTCTGAATCAGTGTTTGTAAACAACACTGTACTATACAAAGATACAATGTAACATTGTTACATTTGTATCTTTCTGTTCATTCTTCTGCAGATCAAAAGGGATTCGCTCAGATCTGCAGAGGTCATATAGCAACATGAAAAGTTTCAAAAAGTGTTTTTTTTTTAAATAAAATGTTCCTACGTTTAACCCCTTATTGACCCTCAGTTTATTATAATACGCCCTTATTACCTAAAAAAAAAAAAAACACAATTTCATTTGTAAATATCTTTGCAATGCTTTGAATCAGATTAATAATTTTAGTGTCATTTTAAACAGGACAAGATACAGAATAGAATGCACACATTTTATGTGCATTAACACTAATTATTTTAAAATGAATCACTGCTTGAAAAAGTGCATTTTGTTTAGATTAGTTTTATTTTATTGGGGAAAAATTAATTGTTGTAAGGCAATCTAATAAAATGAAAGACTTGTTTGTCCTTATAAAAAAACATACTGTTTGTATAACATTGTTATCTTTAGGAATGACAAAGTTATTGCTGAATAAACAGGTCCACAGGAGAAATGTAAAAATTGCTCTGGCCCACAGGGGGTTGACGTGTGGGAGGTGAAGTGGTTAAACAGAATTGGCTAACAGTACTGGAAAAAGTCAAACAACATTTAAATACTGAAAAAGAATGTTAATGGAAAAATTATATGAAAATCCTTACTCTGCTGCAGTAAAAGTGTGTGTTGAGTTGGTGCAGATTGCATTTATGGGACTATCATGACCCTTGACCTCTCCAATAGGCATGAAAGTATCTATATTCCAAAGTTTCAGAATGCCTCCCCGACAGCCACTGAGAAGAACAGGGCAACTGGGCACGATTCCAAGAGCACACACCCAATCTTTGTGGGCATTTGGAACTTGCTGGAGGGAAGGAAAAGGAAAAGGGAAAAAAAAAAATAAAGCTCAACTTACACCAATGGAAATTGTCAGAACATTAAAAAAGGTCCAAATGTTTAGAGCTAGCAAACATACATAAAGAAGGTCTTTTCGGGAAAGGTCCCATTTTTTTAATCCGTTGTCCCTGGACCCACTGAAAAGGTTGTCACCGCTGATCACAACTGCTTCAATGCCGTCATAATGGGGTGGTGCAAAACAATGTGTAGGGCTTATGGCGCCAAGAGCACCTTCACTAATATCAAACATCTGTGTAAAATTAAATAGAAGAAATTATGAAATAGACACAGTAGACAGGAGTAGACAAAAATGCATTAATACAAATAAAGCCATGAATAGGGTCTCCCTAGATAGCAGATATCTGCAAATACCAGCTGTTCCACAGGCCAATCTATCAGACCTGTTCTCCTGTGCATTAAAGTGTTACTAAATCCACAACAGTAAAATCAGTCTGTATATGCAGCATAGCATGCTTGTTATACTCACTGTAGAGCTTAAGGGGTTAATCATCAGCATTGCGTAAAAAAGGTTGTTTTAACCTGCATGGATAGATATTTCACTCCAACACTGCTCAGTTTGGTCTCTTATACTGGATAGAACATTTCCTGTTTCAGTTGAACCGTGTAAGATCACATGATATTGACATCACACATGTGGACGTGTATACAGGCTGTAGTGGAAATCTCCTCCTACTTGAACACACAGCTATGGACAAACTGTACAGGTTATCAGGAAACTGTGGTATACAGATCATCCCTAAAGGTATATAGTGGCAGTATTTTAATGTAAAAAGATTTATAAGCTGTGGGCACTGTGGGGGGGGGGGGGTGGTCTCAGATGAAATGTTTTCATATTACTGAGTTTACTGGTTTAGTAACACTTTAATGTACACCCCACAATATTCCTGCTTTGCCAGAAAGGATACTCTTTCAGTTAACTAGTAACTACAAATAAGTAACAAGAGAAAACTAAAGCTTATGGAACGAATTTAGTTTTTTTAACATACAACTAGCAGTTTCACCTTGACTTGCGTTGATATCAGACTGTACACAGCAATACTGGCACTCTAAACCGATCAGGGCTCGATTGCTTTGCATCAGCTGTTGACCACAGAAGT
Organism: Glandirana rugosa; assembly: GCA_018402905.1. Classification (NCBI taxonomy): domain Eukaryota; kingdom Metazoa; phylum Chordata; class Amphibia; order Anura; family Ranidae; genus Glandirana; species Glandirana rugosa. The sequence goes on along the minus strand of BLSH010516465.1, from coordinate 555,097 downwards.
GGAGAACAGAGATAACCCAAACTTTTACTGTTAAACAGGCAGTCTGGAAGAGACAGCTAAGAAAGCAGAACTTCCCCTCCTATTACATATGGTCACTAATCACATGGGTAACCATCATAATCATGAATGGAGGGATAGTGTTGAACTGTCCACTGGAGGTTGGATGAGGTTTTCAGTTATAAAATGCAGGACATACAGTATATGTGGGGAATTTAACCGAGACACAGACTTTGGTCTGAAGTTCTACTTTAAATCAGGTGTCTTTTTACAGGTAAGCTGGCCATACACCACTTGAATTTCGGCTGATTGCTGCTGGCTTGGCTAAAAGCCGACTAGTGTATGGGCATGCTGGCACCACACCTTTTTAACAAAAGTCGGTTTTCAATCAACTGTGATTGGAGTCTGTCATACAACGGATAGCCGCACAGTGCTTGCTTTCAATCAGATGCAGGGCAGTTTGGGTATTCTGATAGCTTGCGCAGACAGCTTACACAGTACAATAGCCTGGCAGGGGGAGGATTTGTCTGTCTAGTTTAGCTGAATCATTGAGCATTAACATAAGTTTTCAGCTGTCTAAATCAGCTTCATAAATACTCTAAAGAAGCTGGTGACCAAATCACTTATTTCAGATATACAGTATCTCACAAAAGTGAAATACTGTATATCTGAAATAAGTGATTTGGTCACCAGCTTCTTTAGCATGTAAATATATATCTTTTCATGTGACAACACTGAAGAAATGACACTTTGCTACAATGTAAAGTAGTGAGTGTACAGCTTGTATAAAAGTGTAAATTTGCTGTCCCCTCAAAATAACTCAATACACAGCCATTAATGTCTAAATCGCTGGCAACAAAAATTAGTACACTAAGTGAAAATGTCCAAATTGGGCCCAAAGTGTCAATATTTTGTGTGGCCACCATTATTTTCCAGCACTGCCTTAACCCCCGTGGGCATGGAGTTCACCAGAGCTTCACAGGTTGCCACTGGAGTCCTCTTCCACTCCTCCATGACGACATCACGGAGCTGGTGGATGTTAGAGACCTTGCACTCCGCCACCTTCCGTTTGATGATGCCCCACAGATGCTCAATAGAGTTTAGGTCTGGAGGCATGCTTGGTCAGTCCATCACCTTTACCCTCAGCTTCTTTAGAAAGGCAGTAGTCGTCTTGGTAGTTTGGGGTCATTATATCATGTTATAATATTGCCCTGTGGCCCAGTCTCCGAAGGGAGGGGGATCATACTCTGCTTCAGTATGTCACAGTACATGTTGGCATTCATGGTTCCCTCAATGAACTGTATCTCCCCAGTGCTGGCAACACTCATGCAGCCCCAGACCCTGACTCTCCCACCATCATGATTGACTGTAGCCAAGACACACTTGTCTTTGTACTCCTCACCTGGTTGCCACCACACACGCTTGAGACCATCTGAACAAAATTAGTTTATCTTGGTCTCATCAGACCACAGGACATGGTTTCAGTAATCCATGTCCTTAGTCTGCTTGTCTTCAGCAAAACTGTTTGCGGGCTTTAATGTGTATCATCTTTAGAAGAGGCTTCCTTCTGGGATGACAGCCATGCAGACCAATTTGATGCAGAGTATGGCGCATGGTCTGAGCACTGACAGGCTGACCCCCCACCCCTTCATACTGGCAGCATTCATAATCTATTTCCCAAAGACAACCTCTTCATAGGACGCTGAGCACGTGCACTCAACTTCTTTGGTTGACCATGACAAGGCCTGTCCTGAGTGGAACCTGTCCTGTTAAACCGCTGTATGGTCTTGGCCACCATGCTGCAGCTCAGTTTCAGGGTCTAGGCAATCTTTATGTAGAGCAACAATTCTTTTTTTCAGATCCTCAGAGAGTTCTTTGCCATCAGGTGCCATGTTGAACTTCAAGTGACCAGGAAGAGGGAGAGCGATAACACCAAATTTAACACATCTGCTGCCCTGGGATGTGACGTCATAAGGGGGTGGCTCCTCCGGATGACATCAGCAGGTGGCCTTGCCCAATGCCAATATAAGTCACAGAAAACAGCGAAGGCGGCATAAGTGCAGGAGATTGCGTCGTGTCAACATGGGAAGAAGAATACTAAACTAAAAAAGGGGGGAAGGGTGGGACTTTAGATGAAGCACACAGGTTGTTAAAACAGACATTTTTATTCAATGAAAGTTGTCTAGTACAGTCCATCAATTATATATAATAAACATTATAAACAATTCATATGCATATATTCATACACAATTTAGGGCATTCAGCCTCAACATATCAAGTAGTTCATATGAAGTTATAACCAGTCCATGATTTATATATTGTGCAATGGATATTGACACGGCATATATAGCGCTCTACCCGTTTGGTGGAGATTATTACCCACACATCAGGAGCATATGCATGACTGACAACTGTAATTGATAAGAAATAGAGTATTAACACCAAGAGATAAATTGGAAAGCTAGCAGGTAGAGTTGGAGAATGTGGTAAGCTAACATACCTACATACAAGGCCGCACTAATGGGTGCGATACACAGACCCGACACATCCCATATGGGATGTCTCTTCCGGGAGCAGAGGTGGGGTGTGGGGGGGGGGGGCCCCCTCAACAGACAAGCCACAACAGAGGCCACCTCCAAATACCATCGTCCGAGAGGAAAACCATATCTTGCAGTGAGTAGGGAAGCTGCCCTGAAAGGGGGCTTCTGTAATGGAAGGACTGTAATTGATGGACTGTACTACACAACTTTCATTCAATAAAAATGTCTGTTTTAACAACCTGTGTGCTTCATCTAAAGTCCCACCCTTCCCCCCCTTTTTTTGTTTAGTATTCAATAGGGATGGAGGCCGGTGACCCACACGACCTCATTTAAAGTCCCACCATGGCTCCTCTTTTTATATGGGAAGAAGAGCCCTGCAAAAGAGCAGAAGATAGAAGACCCCTCAGAAGAAAAGACCCCGCAAAAGAGCAGAAGAAAAGAAGAGCCAGAGAAGATGCCGGAGCGGATTTAATAAAATATTTTAAAAGCCTGTGTAGCGTGTTTATTTTTACACTCTTTTTTTTTTTAGGTGAATGGGTAGGGGACGAGCGCTTGCTCGTCCCCACCCCCTTTCCTGGCCTGCCAGGCTGCATGCTCAGATAAGGGTCTGGTATTGATTTGGGGGGGGGGGGGGGGGGG
>BLSH010516465.1:493224-528082 GCA_018402905.1 Glandirana rugosa | reverse complement strand
GCATTTTTTGGTGTTTTTTAGCTGTAGCGGTTTTTAGCTTTTTTTTTTTAGCAAAACTATACTCCCATAAAAGCTTATGGCTCAAAAATGCTGATAAATGCAGAATAGCCACGTATTTCAGGGTTTTTCAGCTTTGATCAGATTTAGAGCATTTTTACAGCTGAAAAACTCCTCTTAAAACCCACTATTCTGGGTTTTATTCCAGCCAGAAAACACCCCTGCCAAAAATGCCGATAACAGCCTGTGTGCATGGACACATAGGGTAACATGCTGGGGAGTTTATTGGCTGCAGAAAAAAAAAAAACACCTGATACCAAATACAGCAGTAGCTGTAAAAAAGTCCTGTGTGCATGAAGCCTAAGAGTGAGCAGATATGCCCCCTTTGCGGTCATCATTGAACTGTTTTATTGACTTTACAAGTGTATACTGATAACAGGTTTACTTAAGGCCACATACGAAATGCAATAGAGGAGTATGTTAAAATGGTGTAAATGGCTAATGTATAGCTTCAGAAATGCAAAAAGATGATATGGTGTAAAACTCCTTGTCCAACATTCCACATGTGTGCCCTCGGTAACATTAAAAAGCAAAAGGGCTGATGGACAGACCTTCCGCACCACTAGACATATGGCAACCCCCCCACCACCCAAAATAAAACACAAACTGAATTCTAGTCAAGATATGCAGGAAGGACATTATAGACCTTAATGTCACTAATTTTTGAAACCATATTTTGTGATAGGTTTCCTTTAAATTGCAATTTGCTTTATATAATGCTGTTGCAAAAAAATAAATAAATAAATAAATGGGAACACAGAAATGACCTCCTTGTATTTATCTGTTGACATTATCCTACATATCTGTTAATGACACTGCTAAGAACACCCCATAGGTTACAAAAAAATGGGTGTGTCCACTAAAAATGATTACATTTTTTCCCCCCATAAAATAATCGTTTGATAAACAGCTGCACAAATAGTGTGCAAAATAAAAATTTAAACTACCACCATTTTATTCTCCAGTCTCTGCTTTCAGAAAATATATACATTTTGGGGGGTTTAAAGAAATTTCTTGAAAAAAAAATGCTGATTTTAACATGTGTGAAAAATATTTAAAAATTGCCCACTAGGCAAGTGGTCAATAAAGGCCAACATGAAACCCAAAGATGCATAATTTACTCATTAATGCATATTTTTAAGATATATACACAGCTCTCCGTGCACAAAGTAACTATCAAGTAATGATAAAATACAACACAATCACGTGGGAAAGGAAGTATCATATTCAGGAAAACATGTATGTTCATGTGCAGGTAAACACAAATGCAATGAAGCAGTACAGGGTGCATTCAGCCATTTACTACTATGGCCAACTTTACGCACCACCTGTGGCCCTCGGAAGCATGAAAACACTGAGTTTTTTTTTTTTACGCTAGGCAGATTTAATGCTCAAGAATGACGTGAGGCCTTAGGATCCCATTACTTGCTCCTTATTGATCTTGACTTCAAACTAAATTCACAAAGCTTTAACAGAAGAATAAAGCTTTCTAATTTAGCCATGTGACAGGAATTTTCAAATCTTATTGGCTGAAAACAACCTTTAGTATCTGAATTGCAGCATGCCAGCAATCTGCAGTACATTGCTGGCTAGAAAAGTCAGTTAAAATAATTCTGTTTTTCCCCATGGCTTCCATATATGTCTCATTGAAGTTTAGCATTACTGAACACTGTCAAATAAAAACACAGTTGAAACTGATATTCAGCCTGTCACAAGCATTTTAACACATAGGGGAAAGAGTAAAGAAAAATATTTGTTCTACGTGGATATGGTTTGCAAGCCAGAACACTGGCCTGCAAACTCTTCCTACACACATAAATATGTTACAAGATCCCTTTTAGGTCTTCTCCTAACCGTTTATCCTTTACACTTCTACAGTCATGCTTGCATTTTAACCCCAGGTGATAAAGACCGTCTTATTAATGCTCATATGTAACAGAATTTAGAAAGTTAAATATCCTCTAAACCAGGGCTAGGCAACCTCAGCCCTCCAGCTGTGGTGAAACTACAAGTCCCATAAGACATTGCAAGACACTGACAACCACAGGCATGGCTCCTAGAGGCAGAGGCATGATGGGATTTGTAGTTTCACCACAGCTGGAGTGCCGAGGTTGCCTACCCCTGCAAAACACTGTGTGTTAAATATATTGTGTCTCAGTCTTTCCATTCCAGTTTTCACTCATCTCTACATCACTATCATTTCCATTTCAACATTTTTATTAAAATGTCCCACAATACGACAACCATAACATACTGTAACTGTACTACACAGATTGTAAGATTTTTGAAGATTGAACTGATTTACAACAGAAAAAGTGTGCAGCCCATTAGAACCGTTTTGAAACAAAGTTACACATCCACACCTCTGTGTTTGGATGTATGAATCTGATAGCAGAAATACCTTAAGAGGTTACATTTGTCTAAAAATACAAAGGAGTGAAATATGTAAGAAAACTGATGACATACAGAATAAATGGGAAAACAGAAAAAGAAAAAAGGGAACAAGGAGTAGTAGAAGAGAAAGAATTTGGTCTTTTGGTCTTCCAAGTTCACAATCAACAAGAGTACAAGAATACTGGGTTGGAAGGGTGGCACAAAGAGCCACCCCCCCCCCCCCCCAGGAAAAGACAGGGTAACAGCCCCCCCAACTTCCATCAGGTTAAGATACTGGAGAGCAATAATATTAATTTCTGGATGATAATACAACATCCAGGCCTCCAGGCATTCTTAGCCATTCCTTGACCATGATATTATCTACCCGATGTTTGACCTTTGGAAATGAGATAAACAGTTGTTTCAAACTTTTAACGAACATCAGCAGAGTAGGATATGATGTGTTCATTTTTGTTGGAGTTTAGTAAGTATATACATTTTACTATGTAAAAAGGCATGTCTGGGTTTTTTGGAACATCTTTATGAACTTCCACCACTATGCAATATCTGGAAATAATCAGGATAACTAAGATGTAAAATTCTGTTAGAAACCATATACCACCTCGTCATTACTTTACATACCAGCATTAATCAAATGTAATAAGGAAGGAGAGCCAGTGTGGTATTTGCAAAAACTTTAAAATTCACACCTTTTAACAAAAAAAAATAAATGCTGGTAAAGAAATGTGCATTTACTATTTTTGTTTTAGCCGCCTGGAAAAAATTGCACCAGCGATCAGCAGATCGCTGATGCCATGCAGGTCTCCTGCACACCATGCCCGAGCAGTTTTACACTGACAGGAAGAATCAATGAACTACCACAGCGCTCAACATCACTGTGGTAGTTCATTGAGAACTACAAGCAGACAGCTGCAAAGGCTGTTGGTACTTGTAGTTCATTGATTCACAGGGATCTATGGATCAATGACGTTGAATTGTGGCAGCAAGTGCCTGGATAAGATCCCTGGCTTGCTGCCACAAGGAGGGGGTCGGGGGGGAGAGAGGTCTGATTCTTACATACGGGTCTAACATATTCAGGAAGGTGACTTTACCCTTTAATGTTCTGTTGGTGGAGGTTCCTTATATTCTCATATGCAAGACCAGGTAGCTTGTAAAAGAGGTAAGGAAGTGATGAACTTTATGATAATAAAGTTATCATAGGATATGCAATAGTTGGAAGGGACTCCTCATCAGGAAAACCCCATACCTAGACCTGCCCAGCCCTACCCCCATCCCTCCTATCCTTCACAGAACATGATCTCCTCCTGCCTTCATAGCCTCGTTCTGGCCAGCAGGAGAGAGAGAGAGGGGGGGGGGGGGCAAGCTTTGGAAGTATGTTATGTTTGTTAGAAACTGTAAGGCCTCATTCACACGGGCGATTTTACAGCTTAAAAACACCTCTCCATGTTATTCAATGGCCTCGTACACACAATGACGTTTTTGAGTTGTAAGTGGCATAGGCGTTTTTAAGCTGTAAAAAAAGACCCAGGACCAGCGCGTTCTGAAGCCAGAGCGGTTTTGATGCTGAAGCCAGCAAAACGCTCAGAAATGCAGCTTAACGTTGTATACACATCGTTAAGCCTCGTCAGGTGTTTCCCTAATGGAGGCCATTGATTTGAATAGAAGTCGGATCATGATGATCCGACTTGCAGTGCGACTTGTGTGCTGAGGATCTTGAAGGGGAACCCCGCAAAAATGAAAAAAAAAATTGCATAGGGTTCCCCCCAAGAGGTACCAGACCCTTCGGTCTGGTATGGATTCTAAGGGGAACCCCCAGGCCAAAAAAAGGCATAGGGTCCCCCCCCCACAATCCATACCAGACCCTTATCCGAGCACGTAGACTGGCAGGCCAGGGAAGGGGGTGGGAACGAGTGTGCGCTCCCCTCCTGGACCATACCAGGCTGCATGCCCTCAACATGGGGAGGGTAGGTGCTATGGGGCACCCCCCCGCCCCAAAGCACCTTGTCCCCATGTTGATGAAGACAGTGGCCTCTTCCCGACAACCCTGGCTGTTGGTTGTCAGGGGCTGCGGGCGGGGGGGGCTTATCGGAATTTGGAAGCCCCCTTTAACTACTTCAATACCAGGCACTTAGAACACTTCCCTACCAGACCAATTTTCAGCTTTCAGTGCTGTTGCGCTTTGAATGACAATTGCGCGGTCATGAGACGCTGTACCCAAACAAGGTTTTTATCATTTTGTTCCCACAAATACAGCTTTCTTTTGGTGGTATTTGATCACCTCTGTGTTTTTTATTTTTTGCGCTACGAATAAAAAAAAATACCAAAAGTTTTTCTCGGTTTCTGTCACAAAAATTTGTAAATAAGTACATTTTCTCCATCACTGATGGGCAATGATGAGGCTACACTGACAGGCACGGATGAGGCAGTACTGATTGGCACTGATGAGGTGACACTGATGGGCACTGATGAGGCACTTATATGCAGCAAAGATGTGCACTGATAGGCGGCACTGATAAGCAGCACTGAAATGCAGCACTGATAAGCGGCACTGATGGGCACTGATAGGTGGCACTGGTAGGCACTGATAGGGGCACTGGTGGGCAACAGGTGACAGATTGAGTAATAGGGCCCATTCCCTGGTGGTCTAGGGTGACATCTAAAGGTCTGCAGACTAGAGTAGAGGAAAAGCCAATAAACGGCTATTCCTGTTTACACTGTGACCAGCCGTGACTGGTCACGGCTGATCACATGCTAAAGTGCTTCCGATGGAAGCGCTTTACCGAGATCGGTAATGCAGTGGGGTCAGACCCACCACACCACAGATCGCGTTATATGACGCCCAGTCAGGATAACTGAACCACTTCCCAGCCGTCATTCTGCATACGGCGTTCGGGAAGTGGCTAACAGGGGGGTCCCCAGATCCCGGCCCCCCCATCCTCTGTGAAGGAGTATGGGGTACATTGTATAACTTCCCATTCACCTAAAAAGTGTAAAAAACAAAAAAACAAACAAAAAAAAAAAAAAACACACTACACGGGTTTTTCAAATATTTTATTAACCACTTGCCGACCGCCAACCGCAGGTTGACGGTGACAAGGTGGCACGATATCGCAAACCGCCGGAGGTGCGCTCACTGTGTTCGGGGGGGCCAGGGTGCGGGTGCGACGGACTCGATCTCCGCCGCTTACCCGCGATGCACCCCCCCCCCCCGCAGTGAAAGAACGGAGATCCGTGTATGTAAACACGGATCTCCGTTCTGTGAGAGGGGGAAGGACTGATCACAGCCTTCCTCTATATGGAAGCCGTGAATACGCCCCTTTTCCTGCCAGTCAAACACTAACACAGTTAGAACACACCCAGGGAACACAGTTAACCTTTAGAGGGCCCCCCCAGGTTAACCCCTTCACTGCCAATGGCATTTACACAGTGATCAGTGCATTTTTATAGCACTGATCGCTGTATAAATGCCAATGGTCCCAAAAAAGTGTCAAAATGGTCCGACATGTCCGCCGCAATATCGCAGTACCGCTAAAAACCGCAGATCGCTGCTATTATTAGTAATAAAAAAAAAATAAAAACCCCAGAAATGAATTCTCATCATCCGTAAACTCGACAACTTTTGCGCAAACCAATCAATAAACGGCGATTGCGATTTTTTTTATCACAAATATGAGGAAGAATATAAATCGGCCAAAACCGTTGAAAAAAAAATGTTTTTTTAAATTTTTTTTTTTGGATTTGTATTTCAGCAAAAAGTAAGAAATTTGGGTTTTTTTTTTTTGCAAAATTGTCGCTCTTCTTTTGCTTATAGCGGCGATCCAAAATGATGCAGCGGTGATCAAATACCAAAAGAAAGCTCTATTTGTGGGGAAAAAAAGGATGCAAATTTAGTTTGGGTACATCGCACGACCGCGCAATTGTCAGTTAAAGCGACGCAGTGCCGAATCGCAAAAAGTGCTCTGGTCCTAAAGCGTGAAATCCTTCTGGGGCTGAAGTGGTTAAATCAGCTCCGGCGTCTTCTTTCTTCTGAGGGGTCTACTATTTTCTGCTCTTTTGCCAGGTCTTCTGTTTTCTGCTCTTTTGCCGCTGTCTTCTCCCTTCCGTTTTTCTTCCCATGTTGACACGACGCGATCTCCTGGACTAATGCTGTACCCGCGGCTCTGCATTGACTATATTGGCATGGGGCAGGGCCACCGGCTGATGCTGTCCGGAGGTCCCGTCCCTTATGACGTCACCGACCGAGGCATTATGGGGTGGTGATGTCATAAGGGAAGGGGCCTCTGGATGACGTCAGTGGGTAGCCCCGCCCCCTTCCAATATAAGTCAATGCAGAGTGTGGATACAGCATCCGGGAGATCGCGTTGTGTCAACATGGGAAGAAAAACAGAGGGGAAAGAAAAACAGAGGGAGAAGACATCGGCAAAAGAGCAGAAGACAGAAGACCCCTCGGAAGAAAGAAGACCCCGCAAAAGAGCAGAAGAAAGAAGATGCTGGAGAGGGAGAAGAGCCGGAGAGGGGAGAAGATGCCGGAGTTGATTTAATAAAATATTTTAAAAACCTGTGTAGTGTGTTTTTTTTTTTTTTACACTTTTTTTAGGTGAATGGATAGGGGTACAATGTACCCCCATACTCTTTCATATAGGGTGGGGGTCGGGATTTGGGAGCCCTCTTATTAAAGGGGGCTTCCAGATTCTGATAAGCCCCGCCCACAGACCCCCAAAACCAACGGCCAGGGTTGTCGGGAAGAGGCCCTTGTCCTCAACATGGGGACAAGGTGCTTTGGGGTGGGGGCGCAGGGCCCCCCCCCCGCCCCAAAGCAACCACCCCCCACCCATGTTGAGGGCATGCGGCCTGGTATGGTCCAGGAGGGGGGGCGCTCGCTCATCCCCACCCCCTTTCCTGGCCTGCCAGGCTGCGTGCTCGGATAAGGGTCTGGTATGGATTTTGGGGGGGACCCTATGCCATTTTGTCGGTGTGGGGGTTCCCCTTAAAATCCATACCAGACCGAAAGGTCTGGTACCTCTTAGGAGGGAACCCTACGCAAATTTTTATTCATTTTTGCAGGGTTCCCCTTCAAGATCCTCAGCACACAAGTCGCACCGCAAGTCGGATCATCATGATCTGACTTCTGGTGCGACTTCTATTCAAATGAATGGGCTCCCATAGGGAACCACTGATTTTGAATAGAGGCAGAGAAACGCCGCTGAAAGCTAGCACAGAAAAACGGGCATTGACATCAATGCAAAACGCTGATAAAATCATATTTTTAAGGCAGATTTTTTCCTGTCGTCGGTACTAGCTTTACAGCTTGTTATTCAGAATGCCTGTGTGTATGTAGCCTAACAGATTACAGTGCAACATGCTGCAGATTTTCTACATTGTAGAACTTTAAACTTTCTGTATCAAAGTCACATCAAAAGTTGCATCAAAGTAGTGCAGGTACCTTTTCAAAGTCGCTGACTTTGAAAGTCGCATAGATGGGAATGGGTGCCATTAAAATCAATGGGCTGTGACTTGTTATGTGACTTTATGTGTCCAAAGTTGCATGATAAGTCATACTAGTGTAAACGGAGCCTTAGTGTGGTTGCCTGTACTGTTCCTTTAGTGTATAGTGATCATTGTAGACTGTGAGCTGAGACCCCAGAGCACTTCCAGCTACACTGACAGTTCCCCATGTCCAGCTCCCTTCTCTTAAGGTAGTCTTCATTTAAAGCCCAGCACAGCTATACTGTATATGTGCACTGCACCTCCCAGCCCCCCCCCCCCCCGCGGGTCCTGTGTGAATGGTTCTTTTTAGATTTTTTTCATTTTCTCATGAATTAGGAAGAACAATGCATCCTTACTGATGAGAGAACACTGGGCAGGAACCTATGATCAGCTCCCTTCATCCTGTATATGCCGACTACACAGGAGCAGTGCCCCTTCTTGGAAGTGATGGCAGTAGCTTTCAGTAACCACACCCACTGGCTGCTTTTGGACTCAAAAGGAAGTAGAATTGAAGTCATGTGACGGCACTATATACTGCAAAATAAATATAGAAAAACTGGGATTTTTTCATTTTGAGGCATAAGGCTGAACTTAGTTCACATTAATGATTGCAGGGGAGAATTTAAGTGTTAGGGTGGACTTCCACTTTAACTATAAATGTCTGCTCACACAAATCTCATCTCATACTTTGTTTGGTAGGATGTTTCTTTACAAGATGAACTTTCTGCCCTTTTTATTAGAGCTTTACTACAAAGTCACACATCTTACCAGATTTTCGAACTTGATTTACAATGCTGCTCACAAACCATGGACACAACTGGAATCCTGCCTATCACCAATTCTGCTGACTGAATAATCGAAGAACTCACGGACAACTATTTGAGAGATACCTCAATTCGCCGCTACCTGAGCTCCTTTTATTTTTCTGAGCTGGTTCTCAGTTCTCACCTTCATACTCCACCAATGCTGAGAAATCTATCGCTCTCACAAGAGCCTTATTCCATGACACCGCTCCCCCACACATCTCCCTCCCTATCCAAATCCACTCTATTCTTATATTTTTCCTCCTCCTACTAGCAGTTCTTTCCCCTTCTGGGGTTGAACAGCCCCTATACAGAAAAGTCTATAGATTGTTCAAACTACATCCTTTACATAGAGACCAAAATACAAGCAAGATAACGGACCACAATGCTTTACATCAAACCATATTACAACTGTGCTGCAGATTTTTTTTCTACTGGAATAACATCTGTGTTATCTACCATTATCCTGGAGCCGTACATACTGTTTGTCTTTTATGTCTTTTTCTTCTTAGTATCATTTTAGATTTACTATCCATCTTGTAACACTCAGTAAAGATTATAATATTCAAAAATGTAAACACTGAGCTTGTATTCTAGATTACATTCAACTTTTTATTATGCATTTTTATTGTGTATTTTCACCTTTCCAGACAAATTGGGATAACACCTACTTTAAATTTGTTATGTGTTCTCATTCGCACTGCATAACTTTACACAAAAAAAAAAAAAAACAAAAAACAAGAATACAGCTTTAACATACTGTTTTTACATTGTTTTCTGAAACAAAATCCTACATAGCTCTCCCCACCTGTAATATTTGCGAAGGGGCTGGAGAGGTAGGTTTACTATTATTAATCTTGCTGTACTGTCCTGGCAGATCAATGATTATCAGTTGTAATTTGGATATGTGCAATGCCTGTCTTACTGAGTTGAATATATCAAGGCTTGGGTTCTGCATTGTACATTAATGCACTTTTAGTCTAATTTGTCCCTTAAGTGTCCCTAAATAAGCACACGGCAAGGTATTTTGAACAATGCAAGCTTCTTATAGTTTTATAATCCTGCAAAAAAGTAGGAAATGCTTTTATTAATTATTTTAGGTATGCTGTGTGAATGTTAACACAATTATATGGTGGTGGTGGTGGGGGGGGGCAGCAATTATATTTGGCAGCAATGGTGAAAACACACTCTGAATATAGGGGGTCCCTAAATAAAATAATTAAAGTGAATTTAATTTCATATTACCATGAATATAGTCGAATATAGTAATCCTGTGCTATCATTTGCTATTTTTAGGTCCATGAATAGGAGGTGATTCTGTCCTGTGACTTACTTATCCTGCTGACATGATGAGTTTCCCTGAGAAACTGTGAGGCGGCTAAAAACATTCATTTCATTACGGGATCGGCTTGTAGGGGAAGAAGGAGGTGACAGACTAGCCTCTGATGTTCCAGAATCTGAGCTATAAAGGAAAAAAAAAAAAAAAAAAAAAACAACACGGAATGTACACTTTGTTAGGTGATTAAAGATGGAGGTCAGTCAGTAAGTTAACACGACTCATGATATACAAGCCTGCTAGCCATAGTTTATTAAGGTGGTGATAAGAAACTTTAGTGAATGAAGGTAGTTCCTAATAAAAAATGCAGAGGCCAAAACAAAGCAGACAAAAACAATCTGAATTGCAAAGCTCAAACAATCAGTTTTGGCACTAACAAACATTTATAGAGTACGATGTAGCTGGCTCAATTAATATTATGTTTAAAATGTCAAGTGCCGCTTAACAGCTTCTGTCTTGTCTGTAAAGCTACATCAGAACAGCATGTAACAGGAGCACAGAAGTCTGCAGAGAAAGCTTAAGGTAGAAAGTAAGAGAATACATAGAATTAAGGTGTTTTAAGCAACCAAAAAAAATACGTACAATTTTTGTTCTTTGGTTTTACCAGCCTTCTCCCCACCCCTGTCATAGGTTTTTCTTCTGAATGATGGCGATGGTTCTGGTACCCGTGGAGTTTGCTTTGTCCTGAAGAAAATAATAGTGATAAACTCTACTTCTCCCTAAAAAAAAAAACTATTTGTTCCTTTGTAATTATATATATATTTGACTTCTTGTCCTACTACATAAAACTAAAGAAAAACATTTTAACAAAACATGGACTTGGTACAGGGAAGGTATTTAACAGAAGAATTCCCCCTTTTTTTAGCCTAGTAACAGGAAAGGCTCCTGCTCCTTCCCAGTACATGAGCCTGTGTAGATGTAAACTGACCTATAAAGGAAATTGTAATGACTTTGTGCAAACTGCAGTAATCCAGCCAATTGAGTTTCCATTTAGTGCAGTGAAGGAGAAGATGAAATCTGATTGGTGGCCACAAAATACTGTCCTCTGCACACAAATTGTTACACTTTCCACTACCTCATTAAAGCGGAGTTCCACCCTAAAGTGGAACTTCCGCAGGTTGGATTCCTCCCCCCCTCAGGTGTCACATTTGGCACCTTTCGGGGGGGAGGGGGAAGAGGACACCTGTCTTTAGACAGGTGTCCTTTTCCACACTTCCGGGAGCTCTGGCCAGCGGACGCGGCCGCTGACGTCAGCAGCCCGGCTCCCTCCTCCCTGCCCGCTCTGCTTCTGGCCGCCTGGCCAGTAGCAGAGCGTGGCAGAGCTCGCGCATGCGCGGTAAGGTGCCCGGCGTGAAGCTGTACTGCTTACACGTCCGGGTTCCCTTACCCGCGATGGAGGCGGCTGCACCCGTCCCCCGATCCGAAGATCGGCGGCGGGTGCCGACATCGCTGGACTCCAGGACAGGTAAGTGTCCTAATATTAAAAGTCAGCAGCTACTGTATGTGTAGCTGCTGACTTTTAATTTTTTTTTTTTTAGCCCTCGGACCTCCGCTTTAAGTAAATCTGACTAAATCAATGCATTGCAGGTTTCAACATAGGTTAATGGTTTATCAAATCAATAAATGGAGAGTGCAAATATTCTTGTGGATTGGGGCTTTGAGAAGATGTTAGGGATCGAATGGGAAGGGAATAATTATCAGCAAGCTCAGGGAAATACAAATATGTCTCTGATTAAAGCTGATCATACATGGGTCAGTTTTTTCCCCTTACCAGACTTGGATGTGGCATAAAAGAAAAAAAACAAAAAAAAAAACAAAACAGGCACCTTGTAAGTAAAATAAATTTATTGCTAAGAATAAGGATAAAACACATTCACATGAGATGGTAAATGAAGGTCATAATCCATAAACGTGACAATGGTACAAAGCTCTTTTCTTCTGGCTCCTCTTCAATCCTCTTCACCCTCCCGCAGTCAAAAGGGGGTACAGAAACACCAGTAAGATGGCCGCAGCACTTCCGGAACCAGAGTGTAGAGCACACACCAGATGTGATGCCACAGGGAGCGGTAACACATTTCAGAGCATGTGCAGAGCTCCTTTAGTAAACCTTAAAGTGGATGTAAACTCGATTCATGAAGTTTGAGCTGGTCACATATATCTGCAGTTTTCTTATCTCTTTTCAAAGCTCTGTGTCTCATAGCTCTGTCCTGCTCCATTCCTCTGTTATCACTCTGATAATTTTTGACAAGCTCTTCGAGTCCCAGAGATAGAAGTGTGTGTCGGAGGAGGTTGCTATAAATAGATTAGCAGACTGCTAAACTATACACAGGCAAGTTCTGCATGTGTGGGGAGCAGGTATGTGCATTTCCTCCAATCAGCTGTCTCACAGTGACTCATAGAGTGTAGCAATGATTCAATGATCCCCTCCTACAGGGGAACCAGGAAGAGAAAATTCTAACAGAATGTGCACCTTCTAAACAGTATATCAAGGTGAAGAAAGAAGATATACATGTAAAACTTATATAGGGAGATTTGTTTCATCCTGGTGTACCATCTGAGGCTGTTCACTTCACTGGGTATATGTGAGGGTTTACATCCACTTTAAGGTGTTTCTGGAGCCAGAAGCGGAGAGTCCTGTACTATTGTCACATTTATGAATTAAGAGCTAGTTTTACCATCTCCCATGTGAGTGTGTTTTATCCTTATTCTTAGCAATAAATACGTCTTATTGCACTTAGAGGCGCCTGTTTTTTTCTTTCATGTCCTTCAAGAGTTTGCTTCTATCTCTAGTGCAGGCCGGGTGTCTGTATGGACTTTGTTCAGTGCCCCTATTCTGGACCTATTGCTCCTTATTATCGATGTGTGTTCTTTATCCAGTGTGTCATTATATTCTGACAGCAGGGAGACGTCTCCGCCAATCAGATTGCACAGACCAGTGCTGCAGCCTATAGCCTGCAGCGCTGATCAATCGAGAAAATACTGACAGGGTGGTTGAACAGAAGTCGATCAATAGATGGACCTCTGTTCACCACAGTGGCCACACACATGGATTGAAATTCAGCCAGACCCTGCAGAATAGGCATCATTTCGATCCATGTATGGCCAGCTTAAGAGAGTGTTTGACTAAACTTTACTTCAGATAGGAATTAAAAACACATACATTCAAACATATGGGTCTAATGAAACCTCTTGTTAGTATAGAACTGAAACTTAAATTTACAAAGTAAACCACATTTGACAGCAAAAGGGTCATTATTTTCAATCGCCTACTGTAGCACAAATCTGAAATCACAGAAATGCTATATATAAAAGCTTGTCAGTATGTGGTCATTCATAAGGAGGAGGGAACTCAAAAGCAGTATTTACAATGAAACAAAAGACTAGTAGAATAATAGTATTATATTTTTGCATTATTCCCTATTACGTATGTATCAAAACCATTGATGTGAAAAATACATTTTACACAAAGTTTAAAATGGTAAAATTAAAAAAATTACCTTAACATAAAATTTGCAGAATGGTGTCCCAATAATCTCCAACAATATAATAAGCTTCTGATGCAAGCTGGGTACTAAAACTATTCCTTTGCCATGAACAAAAAGCTGCCTGTTAACGTGCAATTTTTCTTAAAGTCTTAGAAGTCATACACTAGTTATTGCTTTGTGTGATTATTGCTTACTTTAGCTTTAGAGCGCCGCACATGCAACAAACATTTAGCTAGTGAAACAAGCATTAGATGCAGGATGCCATGTTATAATAAAAATCATTCCTTCAAGGCAAGCTACAGATGCAGATGAAAGACCCATGGCTTTCAGCTTCAGGGTGTCATTTAGAATATGGCTTAAACAATCAGAAATGCAACACAGCAAAAAGCATTCACTTCAAACATTATTTAATGGGCTGCTTGGCATGGCATGCATGATACCATATGCTTTCATAATAGATTCTGGGGAAGTCAGCAGTTTATTTTTATGATTTTTTAAGGTCAGTTACAAATTTCATGCCAATAAATATTCTCACACTTGAACACGCAGCCTGGCTTTGTAATATAAATATTCCATATGTGGGATAATAACTCCAAAAAAAAACAGCTACTTGCTTTATTGTGCTGGAGTGCAGGCTCTTGCACAGCAACAGAATCCTAGCAACAGCCGTTTTCACAAATAAGATAAACTGTCAGAAAGGACAAATTACTTGGCATGACACTGCTGGAGATGTGTAAACCATATCAGAGACATTATATTTTAATATGTGTAAGAATGTTGTTTAATCGAAACACTCCAACTAAACCATAGAGATGTAAAACAAATTGTTATTTAGATATTTTGAAAGATAATGTTTAAGGTGTGGGTGTACATAGTGAAAAGCCCCATGCATTTTATTAAATGCACATATACAAGTAGTTCTTGAAAATCCATGCATATGGTTATAAAATGGATAGGTAGAGTCAAAGAAAAGCAGTGTTGGTTAATACTGCACAGACTTACATGCTGCCTATTTTAGAAGGTAAGCCAGAAGGTGGGGGTTGGGGATCCTTATCCCTGACAGAACTGCTACTTGGTTCAATGATTGCTGGAGCTTCTACTTCAGGAACAGGAGGAAGAGAAATGAGGAAACCATTGTCCCCTGTTACAGGATCTGAAGCCGTCTCGCTGCTATCTGCATAAAGTAACTCCAGTTGAGTAGTGGTCCTCCTTCGTGCCTGTTGAAGAAGAAGAAACAATTGAATGAAAACTGAGGGAACCATGGAACTACTTTGCAGCTGCCAGCACAGGGTGCCAAATACAATAGGTATGCCACCTGCCCACAGTGCAATCTCTAAAACCAGAGTGGCCTATCAATATGCCTAAGCATTGACATGTGGTACTTGGGGTGGGGGGCTATGATTATGCAAATTCAAAAAAGAGTCTGTATTTGAACTACTGCCATAGTACAGCTCTAGATCAGTATTTGTCAACTCCAGTCCTCAAGGTGCCCCAACAGATCATGTTTTCAGGCTTGACATTATTTTGCAAAGGTGATTTGATCAGTTTCACTGCCTTAGTAATTACCACATCTGTTTCATCAGAGGGAAATTCTGCAAACATGACCTGTTGGGGCATCTTGAGGACTGGAGTTGAGAAACACTGCTCTAGATGGTTCCAAATGAAGAACACTGGAAACATTGATCCTATAGTTTTACATTCAAATATGCAAGGACATCACTTTCAAATACTCCTTGCATCTCTGCAATTACCTTTTTCTGAGTGTCAATCAGTCAGCTGTTTAAGCCCTTGAAAGTCTTTCATTTTTTTAGTATAAAACAGCTACATAATTGGAAAGCCCAAAGTCAGCACTGCAGTACATTAGGCTCAATTTACTAAGCTTTACACAACCCTAAGGCTCTCTATTTGAGGCACTCTACAGCCACGTGACTGATTTTCAAAGCTCATTGGACTCAACAGTCACTTTTTGCAAAATACATTTGTTTATCCTGGTGTGTTAGCTTTCTGAACTGAGCCTATTGTAAGAAAAATTAACAATCTACAAGTATTATGGTAGTTAGGGAACAAGCTGATGAGCAGGATCAACTTTCCCTTAAAGAGGTTGTAAACCCGATAAAAAAAAATAAATAAAAAAAATCTAAAAGACGAAGGCATAATGAGCTAGTACGCCTTTGTCTTACAGATTTAGACCTTAGAATGAAGCCCTGCAGTGGCGCTTGCCCACCGCTGACATCTTCCCTGGTGTATCTTCTGGGTTTGCGGGCTCCAGCACTGTGAGTGGTCAGAACCAGTCACGGCACAGAGCTTTGAAGAAACGGGACACACGGCCGTTCCTTCAGAGCGCATGTGCCGATGGAGTGATCGGCGGCGTATATAGTAACTATCCCCCTAAACGGTGAAAGTTTAGGAGATACAGTACACACAGGTAATTATTATAGGCGTACCTGTAGGTACAATTAAAAAAAAGACTCAGAAGCTGGACAGGGCTGGCAAACTGTGGGCTTGCGTGTTTCCATGCCTTCCCTACATAAAAAAACATGGGTTTATTATTAGGTTTTAAAGACCAAGTTAAAATTCAAAGTCCTTTGAACCCCCAAAAGACTAGCAGTAGTAATCTACTGGAGCTGCAGTTGTTAATACAGCTGCTGGACCTATCATATGCACTCATCAAGTGTGCCGACGATGCCAGCCCTTTCTGCCGCCTCCTCCCTTCACAGAAGCTGCACTATAGCTTTCAACAATGCAAAGAATTCTATGAATGAAAGATAGACGGATGAATAAAAGGGCCCCCTTCTCCATTCAAGATCGCTATTCAATGATGTAAGCTGTAGTGCAGCTTCTATTAATGGAGGAGGGGTCGGAAAGAGCAGGAATAGTCAGCACTCTTCACAAGAGCCTATGACTAGTCCAGCAGCTGTATTGCAGGGGCATTGGGAAAGGGATTTTGGATTTCAACTAAGACACCTGCAACATGCACAAGGCATTAAATGTAATTACTATCTCTTTGGGGCAGGAAATCTCCCAAATCAAGCGATGTAAAAAGCTCCATAAAATGGTAAAATCAGTTCTGCTGACTTAGCAATTCATGTCAAAAGCGGCAATGGTGGTAATTTACCAAAGGAGTTAAAACTGTTTATATACATTTTTCCTGTGTTATACTAAAGCATGTAGTATTTTTAAACATTTTGGTGCAGACTAAAATATTTTGTAAATCATGTTTGCTTACCTTGTTTTTAGGTTTTCCTTCACCACACAGCTTCATTAGGTCTGAAGACAATGAGCTAAAGCAAACAGAACAATCAGCATATTGCAAAACATGTATTGAAGACATGCATATTTATGCAAGTTTTAATTAGAATATAAAACATATTTAAAATGTAAATGCCGTATAATGTAAAGACATGCATTTGCAAATAAGTAGCCAAAGCTTTTCTCTAAAGTTTTTTTTTTATTATTAATATAGACATAATAAGAATTTTTTTGATGCCTTTTCCCTGCACTTGAAATGGACACCATTTAGGCTTGTTGTATAAACTAGCACATGGCATTAAAAGGAACGTGTCATTACTAGAGACTTATGCTGCTAGATGTCAAGCAAACAGACTGCCCTTTGTAGAAGCTCTATCTCCTCTCCAGCTGATTCTAGCAACCCAAGTCATTCTAGCAGAGATTATATATATATATATATATATATATATATATATATATATATATATATATATATATATACCACCCTTGAAACTGTTTTTTTTTTTTCATCAAAAACAATCCAACTCCCCCACCAGATTAGAAAATGAAAATGCACTGAGAAATAGGGCAGGAAGAAGCAGAACCTCCAATGTTGAAGAAATATAAATGGTAAACTCCATACATAAATGTGTACTTGTTCTCACGATAAGTAGAAAGGGAATTGTCCTCTGTCTCACAGCTGTACTAAATTCCCACAGATTGGATGTGAACCAATTTAGCCATCCACTCTCTGAATACAGAGTGAGGAGAACACACAGCCACACTCTGATGATGTCACTCAATTCAAAAATGTTATTTCACAATGCCAGTCCCCACCTGTGGGCCACTCGCTCTAGTATGGGAAGACCACTTGCAAGGACAGTCATTTTGGCAATGTGGAATAAAGTTTTCGAATTGAGCAACGTCATCGGTGTGCGGCTGCGTTTTCTGTGCATGTGTTTGCTAGTCTGCAACACAAGTTAGTTTTAGGTCTGTGGCAGACAGCATTACATGTACAACCATCATCATGAATTCTATTAAACTTTTCTAACAGTATCAATTTCCAGACAGGTAAACAAGACCATAATGGCCCATACACACGATCCAAAAATCGGACGAAAAATCCCGCTTTCGAATCGATCGTACGATAATCGGATCATTAGTACAGAGCTTTCAAGAGCCGATCATGACAGTTCATCCGATATTATTCAAACAAAAAAAATTTTCTACTACAATACCCGATTGTATGATTTTCATTTAATCAGTACAGTTGTTGTCCGAAAATACAATACAAATACACTACAACACATTACATCACTTCCGATTTTTTATTCTGTCATACGAGAATTTTCGTGACTGCCGATTCGATCTAAGATTAGCATGCGGAAAAAAAAAAAGGACGATCTGTCGTCCGATTTTCGGATCGTGCATACGGGCACTAGATCTTACCCAGTAGAACTTTTACAACTGTCAATCATCTTTAGATAACTAATATAGGGGTTGAGTCACTAACGGCTCCTGCTTGTGATATTTGTATATTTTTTCTATTCCAATAATTTTTATTGCACAGTTTACATGGTATACAAAAGCATAAACATTGTCAAATAAATGTGAAATAGCCGAAGCATCCTCCTATACCATTATAGGCCATAAAGTAGTGACCGAGGAATAGCAAAATCAAGAAAAACTTGGCCTAATGTTCAGGCTCTGCCTAATAGTGCAAACATTTATTTAAGGCTGTGAGCCCAGAAGTATCAGCAACTGGTTACCAATGTGAGATAAAAAATATAAATGGAAATTATTGTGAAGTAACATTTCAATAAACTATAGGGCACTCATAGCCCAATACATAGAGAGGTAGAGGTACAACATTGTCAGGAAATAACCTTAACACCTCATAGCACACAACCTTACTCATGAGGAAGTATGAGGGTTAGGGAGGCTTTGTGGTCGATATTTGTATATTTTTGTTGTGTTAAGTCAATTCATCAAAGAAAAAAAAAATCTAATTTGCAGTAAATCACATCGAAGCCCAAAGGCTCCATTCAAACAAAAATTAATGATTCTCTATGGAGTCCGTTCACATCTCCACTCAAAAATGCCTGAAGCCAAATGCCTGTAGCCCAAAAAAGTTTTGGAGGCATTTCTGTAGCTCAAATCGGTCATATATTGTCGCTTTTGGCGCGTTTATAATGCAATAGGCAAACATGGGAACGTGTCGAGCATTTTGACGCGCGTCTTGGAGCATTTTTATGCCCAATGCAAAAGTTACCTCCCAACTGGAAATTACATATTTTTAACAGGAAGTCACCAAACAGTCATATTGATACCAAAAATGGAGGATACAGTCACATTATTTGATCCTAAGCCATTCATTCGAATGGTGAGGGCGCACCCCTGTATATATGACAACAAGGACACAAATTATAAAAGCCGGGCCAAAAAGAGGATATTGGCCAGCAGGTTTTTTCAGACTGGCATGGAATGGATAGACATGTGAAAGATGAGAAGAGCAAGTCATTCTGCATATGCTATTTATCTAATTGCATGTTTGAGCTGTGTTCTAACTTCAATCAGTTTAGCATACATACATACATTGGTCAGTGGGAAGAATGCTCATTACATTGATGGTCAGTGGGAAGAATGCTCATTACATTGGTGGTCAGTGGGAAGAATGCTCATTACATTGGTGGTCAGTGGGAAGAATGCTCATTACATTGGTGGTCAGTGGGAAGAATGCTCATTACATAGGTGATCAGTGAGAAGATAGCAAAAACTGCGGTTTGCACCACTATTACAGTGATCTCCATTAGCTTCTGAGCCCTGTGCCAGGCAGCTGCACTGCTGCTTGCTGAACACATGAGGCTGCCTGCCTGTGCACATAGGAGGTAGCCTCAGCTTGGCACAGGCACCATTGAGAGAAAATGTTGCATTTTTTCAATAAATACAAAGTATTCTCTGATTGGATGAGGTGGAGATTGTGATGTCAATGCCCTGCCGTTTCTCTCTTTCAAAAATACTGCATGTTGTGTGGTTTGTTCATTTTAGGGTAAATTTAGGGCACCAAAACAATTAGAAGAGATTTCTCCTGCAATAAGAACAGATACTACAATGTCGCAATGAGAATAAACCACTGTGCAAAGGGGTACCATTCACAGGTAAGACCTATGGCTTGACATTAAAAAGCAATTCAAACACCTGAAATCAGTCTGTGAGCTTTTAATGACATTAACCTTGCCTAGACACCATGAGTGGAACACAGACACAAACAAAGGTAATTTATTTATTTTTTCTTATAGGTACATTTTTCAACTATTATGATGCAGCAGTTTTACAGGGGAGGAGGCATTGATCTAATAAACAGACCTTGCATTTTACTAAAGAAAAAAAAAAAAAGATCTCTCTGATACTTACCTGCTTGTTGATCATTATCATATGCGATAAGCGGTTAAAACTCTGAGGTGCAAAACTATTTAATTGCAAATGTAGCCATATGCTTAGTCTGAAATTTCCATTTACCTTGAGGGCCCATTCACACTGTCTGCACACCTAATGCTCTGTTTTAGTGTGCGGGAAGCTGACAGTTTTGGGCTGAAGCGAGCCAACCCAAAATGTGGGAGGGCTCATTTACACATAATGTGCTGACTGGCATTTATCCACACTGGATGAATACCAGCCACCACTACGGCATATAGAGAACTATGGTTTTATTTGGGTCCAATTCACACTGCAACGCAGCCCAGAGGTGCAGAGCAGTGAGCTGCAATAAAATGCAGACATATTACACTTTATCACAGTGCACAGGCAGGCAACACGTCACCACACAGCAGCACAACGCACTGCACTACTGTGCAGAGATATGAATGAAGTGTCACTATGTTCACTTCAAATAAAGTTACATTGTGTGATGCACTAAAGCACACAGAAAGGTTGCTTGAAATATCAGTTTAGTGAACAGGAATACACAAGGAAACTGGAAATCTAGCAAGATCATAAGGTAGTTTTTAATGTTTGCAGAAAATGTACTTGGCCTGAAAAAGGAAACTAATGCAGGTGCCACCTCTATAGGCCTCTAAACTGCAATATTTGTACACATGAAGGTTTAGCAGATATTCATAGTACCTACAGGTAAGCCTGATTATAGGCTTACCTGTAGGTGCAAGCCTACAGAATGGGTTTACATCCACTTACACAGTAGCAGTGACACTCCCCTCCCTCATACACTCTAGGCAACATGATTCACAGGGTCAGAACTGCAACATAGCAGCCAGCACACACTGTGCAGATAGAGGCTCTCTGTAAGAGAACCTGATCCCAGCTGTGTGAGGAGGCAGAGCTGTGCAGTGCTGGGGTGTGAGAAGGAACTCAGCGGCCAGAGTCCATGGGGGGGTAGTAGATCCAGCTATGTCTATTTCACTTCTGTATTTTTCCACTTTTATGCAGAATAATACTACTTTATCTGAACGTGTTAACTGCTTAGGTGTGTGACTGTTTAGTAAGCATGGCCACATCTCCCAGTGTCAGAGGGACAGAAAGAGGGAGCGGTTTGCTGAAGTTGTAACCGCCCCCCTCTAAAAATTCAAACAGCAAATTGTTTACTGGGACCTTCAAGACAGATGTGCCACTGTTTGAAAAACAAAAAAATGGAGAAAAGAAATAACAGCTGATTCAAGATGGTAATATTTGTTAAATATTTAGCCTATCCTATCCTAACACGTCTTTGAATTTTGGTTGCAGCTTACCTTTAACATATTTAAATTACATATATCATGCATCATAACATACCTGCCTTCTGTTCCAGGGCTTTGTAATGATCCTTCTTCATCACTGCTATATTCTGGATTTTCTGAAATAGACAATAGCATTCATGACAATAAAATAAAAGTAACATAATACACATACAAAATAAAATGAAAATATCCTTCATGTTTAATTATTAAGCTGTGATAGAACATTTTTATTTTTACATACTGCTGTGTAGCAAATCTTCCTACAAATTAACAGTAATGAAACACTAATACAACTCTAATGAGAAAAATAATTGGCAAACACAGAGACAAATACGCCATCCTAAAATATAGGAATATCAAGACTTCTGTAAAACTGGATATTGTATATAAAACTTGTTTAAAATTACTGAATGATAATTCAAATAGGACTTCATACCAATCAGCTAACGCTGTAAAAGTGACATAGATGATCTGATCAAAAAAGTCTTTAGAGTGCTGGAAATGTTCACATTTATTTTCTGATCTCTGGGGTGGACCCATTTGCAATTTAAACTGTGGTGAAATAGATTTACTTCAGAAATATACACTTTCAAACATGGCTTTAGTAAAAGTGGCAATTTCCATGGTGAATTTAACATCCAGGTAATGATATATAGATATTTAGAAATATAAAGTCTGCACAATACTTATGCCATAAAAGGGAAACATCTAATTACAGTTTTTAAAAATGATGCTTACCTTACGAAATGTGAGGGGCTTTGTCCCTCTCATCCAAAAAATAAAAACCACTTGATTGCAACTACTACATACTGAGAGCATTGCTCAGAGTAAACATTGATATATTATGTGAGTATTACAGCTGTTAAAATGCTTGATGCGGTTTCTAAGTAAGCTGGAAGGATTAATAATGGAATGGGTGACCTGACAACTTTTAATGTTACGGTGCTGAATACTCCAAGGCTGGAAAGTTAATGTGGTGTCAAGTCTTACAGATGTACTGAGACAATATTATCAGCATTCAGCTGTTAATATCTTGTTTAATGTATGAGCAGGGATTAGGTTGGGATGTGTTGATGTGGAGATGTTCTCAAAGGAGGACATGCAAAGTAAGCATATTCTCAGAAGGTCTGCGTGGTCTTCTGGTTAGTGCTTATGGATAATTAGTCAGTCATGCATTTGCACAACAAAGAAAGTGCTTAAAACATACTTACCCATCTGAATGCTATCTAGGTCTGTGTAAGTTAAAGCAAGGAAACAAAAACCAACACCAAAATCAAAACAGAGCCAACTGCCAAGGGAAACAATCTCCAATGCCATCAAGAAATTTTACTGGAAATCACATGAAAGGAGTAAAGTAGCTCAAGCCATTGGGATGTAAGCAATAGTAAACAAAACTACATCTCTGGCTTATTTACACATACTTGTAACATATGTTTTGGAAAAACAAAGAGATGTTTAAACGTCAGTAAAAATGTAAAGCATCACAAAGAGTGTATACATTTTTCCTTGCACTCTTCCCTTTGTGTCTGTTATATCAATGCAGTGAGCATTTAGTAGGGTTTTGCTTTATACAATGGGCTACGATACAAAATAGTAGATCGGTGACATGGTATAAACAGCACAGAATAGTGTTGGACTTTGGACGGATAGCTATATTTAGGCCTCATGGAATGAAGGAATGCCTTAACGCTTGATGCACCTAAACATGCCTAAATGCAGTTGCAAAGTGCAGCTTTAGGCACATTTTGTAAGCTGCTTTTTCTTCCCCTGTGTGTGTGTGTGTTTTTAAGGAAAAAAATATCACTAGAAGAAAAAAAATCAAAGTGAATCACCAGATTGTAGTAAAGGCTTTGTTACTCCAGCTCTTCATATTCCTGATATGTGCCTGCTGTACCATGTATTTGTATGAGAACATATCCTGTTCTCTTTGTATGCTTCCTTTATATGAAATCCCTGGTGTTCCTGCGAGTCCCTCTGCTTTCCTATTAAAAACTGACCACACTAAGCAGGAGAACATACTGTGGTCTGTTCTCCAGCAGTGTGCTCTCCTCCAATGATCAGACTTGTCCTGATAGGTCTCCTCTGCACAGCCATTCACTGGGAAGCTCAGTGTACTGCTGCTTCTCCTCTCGTCAGCTCTTGTGCAGCTGAGAACACTGGGAATGTGATCACTTATTAAAAAAAAAAAAGAGAAAAAAAAAAAAAAAGGTATATGTATTTTTAGATTTATACAAAAAGGTTTTGACTTTCATTTCTATTTTACATTGAATGGGTTGTTTTACACGGTTATCGTTCACAATCACTTTAAGACATGGATCTTCATAGTTTGCAGGTCCTGAGATTTCCAGCATATTCCATACTTACAACACATGAGTAATGTAAGCAGAGATATCAGTGTTAATTTAGGCAACTACTGGACTTCTAGCTAAAAGTGGACAGTAAACCTTCCTATACATAGTTAGTCTGGCTGAAAAAAAAAGACACAAGGCCATCCAATTCAACCAATAAAAGAGTAAAAAAAAAATTATACAACTTCTATACACTATCCTATACCCACAGATGACCAGAGGAAGGCAAAAAAAACCCCCCAAGAGGCAGATATTCCTTGGATTAACTTTACCTATAAATGTTAATACCCAGTTATATTATGTACATTTAGGAAAGAATCCAGGCCCTTTTCAAAGCAATCTACTGAGCTGACCAGAACCAGCTCTTGAGGGAGTATTTTCCACATTTTTGCAGCTCTTAATATGAAGAAACCTTTCTGTATTTTGAGATTAAATCTCTTTTCCTCCAGACGTAAAGCATGTCCCCCTTGTCCTCTGTGATGACCTTAAAGTGAATAACTTACCAAGTTGGACCAATAAATTCATAGTCGAGTTCCTCCATACCTCTTAGTTTGCCTGCTCTTCTCTGCACTCTCCCCAGTTCCCAGATATCTTTTTTTGTGAACTGGTGCCCAAAACCGAACTGCATATTCCAGATGGAATTCACCTTTATGCGGTCTACATATTTCTGGACCATATTAATTTTGAGCCAAAGTGGATCATTTGGGGCTGTGTCAATACCATTCCCATTATGGACATGAGCCCCCCCCCCATGCTCCTTTGTATACACAGAGTTGAAGAAGGTAATACACATTGCCTTCTCTTTGTCCCTAGTCACCCAATCTAGATTTTGTAAAGGGCCTACATACTCAGACTTGACCTTTCTTCTATTAATATATTTAAAGAATTTTTGGGAGGTTTGTCCTTTTACATTTCTGTAAAAGACACCTTGCCAAGTGATCTAACCCGCAAGTTATCATGCAGGCTGTGAAAGCCTGGTCTCTGCTCGTGTATGCCATGCTTAGAGAACAATGTCAGTGCCTAAACTGCAGATAGCATAGTTGTTGGAAGTGTATGAAAAATAATTAAAATAATACTGCACCATAGAAGTTGTTTTTTATTCATACATGCCAATGACTCATTTAGAATGTTTAGGGTCCATGCACACTGGGATTAAAAAATGCAGCTTTTAAAGTTTTATGTTATCCCCTTAGAAGCTCAATGTTCTCCTATGCGTTCATGCATATTAAAATGGTTGTTTAGAGGCATATTTTAAGCTCAGCATTTAGAGGCAGAAATAAAACCCTCTGGTTTGAGTTTGAGAGGAGTTTTCTGGCAGAAAAAAAAATTCTAAATGCTCCTAACCCCCTGTACAAAAATGCTCTATATGAGTGTTTTTTTCTGCCTAAAGAACTGGCATTTTTTTAATCCCATTGTGCATGGACCCTTAAGAAGCAATGGATTGCTTTAAGAAAAACATACAAACTAATTATGATGGAAAATCATACTGCAGAATTTAGGATTATCACTTTAGTTTCAATTTTATAAGGGCTATTTTAGAAGGGAAGCTCCTTTCATGTGATCTCTGAAGGATAAGTGCACTTTTGTGATAAATATACAATGTTATGCCATAAAATAAATTATATTAATGCAGAATTCTACTTCAGTTTAGTGTAAGAAAGTATGTGTATATGAGGAATAACAGTGGAGAAAATAAGGCATCCCAAGCACACTTTAGCCGAGAACAACTATTTAATTTCTGGTAGCCATGCACATCTAAAGAGACTCTGGGATGCATTATTAATGTTACTCCTGACACAAAGCCTAGTGCTCCTAAAGACATAAGAGGCTTTAGATAAACAAAAGTAAAATTTAACCGCTGGACCTTTTACAACTGCTTTCAAATAACAGAAAAAGGAAATGAAATGGCAAAAGGTAATTTTCAAACTTGCCTTTTGTTTTATAAGCTAATGTGTTTTAAAAGTACACGTATCCTTTAAGGTAGAGAATAGATGCTGTAATGCAATATCATATACTGAAACAACATAATTAACCATTCACTGATAAAGTGAGAATGAGCTAAACGTTTTTCCTCATTTCTTACATATCACAAGAATTTGCACAACTTTTATCCAACAAAAAATTCCTTGCAGCAAAGCCTTCAAGACATTATTCAGTACCCACAAAATGAGAAATGGAATCTAGGTTGAATTCATGGACATGAAGAAAAAGCCAATAGATTGACATTGTGAAAACAATCTTTCATTAAAGGAGAACTACAGCTAATGTTTGTTTGGCTGTACTGCTCCTGTGGTTTATTCTGCACTCCTGTGACCCGTTTTCAGCAAACAGCGGGCTGAAGTCACTGTCAGCCAATGTCACAGAGCTGGTCCATGCTCGGGCAAGATCGCAACAATGAAATCGGGATCTGCCCACATGCCTGGACCGGCATCTTAGCCTCTCAAGCCGCTGAGAGCCTAAACTGAGCACTCTTGCCCCCTGGCACAGCCCAACACTGCAGTGAATGTGTGTGTGTGTGGGGGGGGGGGGGGGACAGTGCAGAGAGCACAGTCCAGTCACCAGCTCTCTGCTCAGGCAACTGTGAGAACCAAGCGATCGGCAGTGTTTGATTGCTCGGTTCTCAGTATTAGAGCTGACGGGACCAATGCGTGCACACACACACAATATAGATTTACATATGTAATTCTATATCACAGGGAACTGAAATAATACGAATAAAGTTACTGGTTTACATACATTTGGAAAAAATGATGAGTGAGGCAAACTAAAGATATTGCTTCTCCCTAATAAAGTAATCTACAGCATTTATTCAGGAGATAAGCTTGCTGTATATATTTCCTTTAAACCAGACGTGCATGAATGCAAACATGCAGCAAAAGAAAATGTTATATTCAAGATACAACCTTGTAGTGCATGGCCCAAAAGAGCATCGAGTTCTGGGTTCAGTTCAGCTTTTTCCTTTAACATGTGGAACAGAAGCTGGTTTTGAGTAGCACTGGTGATTTCAGTTTGTTTCAAACGCCCTTCCAGAACTTTAATTTGTGCTTCTCTCTGGGCTGCTTGAAGGCTCTGTGTGCAAAGCAGCGAGAATAAGCATTAAATCAAAAACTGGTTATATATGATTATATATAGTGATTATATTAGGTTATGGCATTATGCAATAAAAAAAAAATGTAAAAAGGAAAATAAATATAAATGCATTAATATTTAGAATCATTAGTAGCTTTTACACAAGGATTTATTTCACTTTTACATTGCTCACTAGAATTTAACGTCTAAGGACCTATTGGCACCTGCAGCACAGTACAGTTTTACACCAACACGTTTTCATTTAATGTATTGCTGAAAAACTCATTCGCTCCATTTATTTGTGGCTTCCAGAAAGGGTTTCACACCATTCTTGGTGCTTAATCATAGCTGCATTGCTTTGCAGCTATGATTAAGCACCAAGAATAGTGTGAAACGTGTTAGCTGTATTGCCTGCTGTATCTTATTCCCTTGCTTACTGTATGGACTGTCGTTTTTTTATGGTTCTTGGATTCAAATAAAGGTGATTTTATTGGAGTGTGGCCATCCAGACATCTCTTCTCTACTCCAGACTTTCTACTAAATGCAGCGCCAGCACCCGTTGCTTGTGCAGTGGAGGTGGAACTTTAAGGGTGAATACCTTCAGCGGTATACTACTTTGTTTTGTAACTTCAGCTACCCACACACTTTTTTCTGACACCTCAGACAAGCTTTATAAATTCTGCACTTTGAATGTATGTAGAGAAGAGAATACTGCAGATAAACAGGTATAACATATGTAGGAGCATTTGTTTCATCTCTACGTATCACCTGAGGATAGTCACTTCGCCAGGTACATGGAAAGTTTTACAACCATTTTAATGGTCTAACAAAAATTTCCTGAATAAGATAGGAATTTCCTACACAACTTTAAAAACTTACCTTACCAACAGCCATGGAAAGAAAGTGATCAAGCAAATACCGTGCCTCAGTTAAAGTGCAAGAGCTAATGACGGCAGTGACATCAAGCGTTTCTCCTTCTTCCTAGACAACAAAAAGGATTTAATACATTCAGCAACAATTTCAAGTAATTTAGGTGGTGTTAGAACAATAAAAATGAATGAAATCCCTCTGCACATCTAGAATTACAAGAGTAACATGATCCTATAGTTTCTGTCCGAAGAATTATGTTAACTTACCCCTTCACCCCCAGCATGTTTCATCCCCCTCATTACCAGACCATTTTTCAGCACTTTGATCCCTTGATTGACTCTTTATAAAGGACAAAAGACTGAATTTTTTGAAAAAGAAAAAAGAAAAAACAAAAAAAAAAACAGTTTCCCTTACTTTCTGGTATTAATAATATTGGAATAAAATTGCCAGGACAGTGCAATCGCCCCTGAAAATAACCCTTTCTTTGGAAAGTGGATATTCCAAGTTAAACTCATTTTTTGCCAAAACTATTTTCAAATGAAGAAACATGCTGGTATTAAGGTGTACTAGGCCTTTAAAAGATGCCCACCAAAGTCAAGTGCAAAGTTCCCTGGAGGATGAAATTGCATTGTGAACTATGGCTAGATGTCATGGATAAATCATAAATGCTCACCATCACCCCTTCTATTTCCTCATTGGTGCACTGGCTGAGATTGACAGCAGCGGCAGCCAATGAGGAGGGAGAGTCCCCGGAAAGCCAAGGTTCTCCTGCACATCGCTGGATCGTGATGGGGCTCAGGTAAGTTTTAGGAGGGCTGCTGCAAAGAGAACGTTTTTTACCTTAATGCATAAAATGTGTGAAGGAAAAAAACCTTGAGCCTTTACAAACACTTTAAGTGGTTGAATATACTGCTATTTAAAGCTTTTTTAATTATATATGAAGGCAGCCTTTATTGTCTGACATAGATTTGCTTTTCTGAAGAGAAACCATTGTTCATGGATAAATCATAATCCCCCCAAAATCAATACCACAATTATGGGTGGTCAATGGCATTTTAATACACTACAACCCCTCCTCAATCATTGGTGATTGTTGGCACTATAAATCCCCTCAAAAACAATCCCACAACATTGGTGGTCAGTGTCCCTTTTAACCCCCCCATCACCCCATCGACCACCAACAACCATTTCAAATCACTCCTAGCTCATTGCAACCTGGAGTATTTAATGAATGGATTGATGGAATGGATTCTCTCATTCATTCATCAATTGGTCAATGAGCGTGGCTTGTACTTTTTATTGGTGATGCTCACTGTCAAATCACTGTGTAGCCTTTATTGTCTGACATAGATTTGCTTTTCTGAAGAGATACCATTGTTCAGAAATAAGTCAAACTATGTGTGCCCCAGACAACAGCTGCCCTGTTGCGGAAGTGAGTCTCCAAGGGTCTTGCAGTGTCTCGGTGTTAAAAAAGGCCAGGAGACACTCAGCGTGTCCTCACAAATGCTGCCTCAGCAACAGCTGTTTCTACAGGTGTCCTGACAGTTATGTTAGCAAGAAACAGTAGGGGTGAACTATAAGAACAGAGATGAGGGACCTGTGTATTATAATGTATTTAATGAAAAGGATTTTACGGTAAAGTCTAAAATACCACTTTATTATTCATACAAGACGAGACAGGGGATAAGTATTCATGTACATAGGAATGCCAAAAAGCAGTGCAACTGAGGGGTTGGCAAGAGAGAAAACGGTTAATCACTGAAATTTACCTGCTCATATTTTACCTTCCCAGGTCCGCTCCTTTCCATCTTCATTGACATATTATATTGATTACATTTAAATTAATTATTGATTACATTAAAAACTCTTGTGAACCGCCCACCGTACATTTACTGCTGCAGAGCGGCCCGTTCTGTGCCATGATTTGAAACTTGCAGGTCTGGGGAGAACGCCGCCTGAGGCGGCCTACTCCTGCTGTGATTCTACACAGCAGGAGCTAATCGGCGGGTACGGTGGGCTCGATGTCCGCCGGCACCTGCCAATGCTTTGTTACACAGTCAGAATGGCAGATTGCAGTTCTGTGAGTACAGAAGGCATGGATCCTGTGTTCCTGTAAACCAGGAACACTAATCCATGCCTTTCACTAGTAAAAGCACCTCCCCCACTACACTGAAGACACTACACTACACTGAGACTAGGCACATGGTTAATCCTTTTATCGCCCCTGATGTTAACCCTTTCCCAGCCAGTGCCATTAGTACAGTGACAGTGCATTTTTTTTAGCACTGATCACTGTATTAGTGTCACTGGTCCCCCAAAAAAGTGTCAAAAGTGTCAGATTTGTCTGTTTCAACATTGCAGTCACTGATCACCGCCATTCGTAGTAAAAAATAAATAAATAAACAAAACGTTTGTAGACACTAACTTTTGCGCAAACCAATCAATATACGCTTATTTTTATATATATATATATATATATATATATATATATTTTTTTTTTTTACAAAAATATGTAGCAGAATGCATATTGACCTACATTTAAATAACAGATACACTCTCAGTCCATTGCCCCATACACTAGGATCTGCACTTCTTCACAATATTTATATATGTGACAGCTAATCAAAATATCTTTAGTGTGTAGCAAACACCATAAATGAGCGATAAACAGGGCTAGGGTTTGGAACTTTAAATGAAGCATACGAGGTGCAGAAAAATGGATATGAGGAATCAAACATTTTTTTATTATTGCATGATTGCATGGATATTAAGGTATACCGTTTGCTCATTCATGACATAATCGTCTACAAATAAATGACAACAATTCGTATCCAATGTTGATTCATGTACATGCATAAGTAAAAAATAGCCAAATGGCCTACACATCATTATTTGCCTCTCATATCACAAATTATAATCCATATAAAATAGAGCATAAAGGGAGATTGGAGTATATAGATATGGTCCACAGAAAATAGTGAATTGAGTAAACAATTTGATTATTTTCTTTTCTAAAAGGAATATATATGTATGTATACATATTTATTTATAAATTTCATATTTTATATATTTTTTATAGACATGTTTTGCGGGTTTTGCTCCTGAAGAGTGACCCAATGTCACGAAACGCGTCAAGCTAAAAACTACCCCAATCAGTGCAATTATGCGTTTAGCAAATTTACAATTTGATCTACTGGTTTACCTCAATTAATACACCAATGTGTTTACTCAATTCACTATTTCTGTGGACCATGTCTATATACTCCAATCTCCCTTTATGCTCTATTTTATATGGATTATAATTTGTGATATGAGAGGCAAGTAATGATGTGTAGGCCATTTGGCTATTTTTTACTTATGTATGTACATGAATCAACATTGGATACGAATTGTTGTCATTTATTTGTAGACGATTATGTCATGAATGAACAGTATATCTTAATATCCATGCAATCATGCAATAATAAAAAATGTTTGATTCCTCATATCCATTTGTGTTTCTGCACCTCGGATGCTTCATTTAAAGTCCCAAACCCTAGCCCTGTTTATCAATCCAATTAGGGATGGAGGCGCACTTCTCTTTTCAGATTGCGCCTCATTTAAAGTCCCACTTCTTCTGGTATTTTTTAAACCATAAATGAGCGGTGAAAGAATCAGGAAAGAGGTGAGAAACAGTTCTCCGGTACTGAGCGTGCACCACACCTTACAAACTGCACCACGTGAGTCACTCCCCCAGGACCTGCACTCACCGAATATCGGCGGATTAAACGCCCTGGGATTACAGAAGAAAATCCTCCTCTCAGATACAATTCTCACATTGCTCGATCATGAGTGGGAATAAAAGAAAAACCACTGGACATAGCGTAATACCATCTTAAAAGGTTTATTTTCAAAAGCCCCCTCAAAGTATCACACTTACAAGATCAAATATAAAAATCGGCATATATCAATATATATATCACTGTCACTGTGGATGGTATGGCCACGGTCTCTCGCACAGACCCCGAACGTCCCTTCCTGCCGGTGACACTCACGCGTCACTTCCGGCTGCCGCTAGGACACGCACTGACGCATTTCATTATCATGACTTCCACAGAGCACCCTTTGCGGAAGTCTTGAGGACGATACGCATCAGTGCGTGACCTAGCGGCAACCGGAAGTGCCGCGTCTGTCACCGGCAGGAAGGGATGCTCAGGGTAAAGTTAGCACAATTTTTTTCTATATTGTGAAAGATAAAGGTTTCTCCAAGTAAATTTATACCCAACATGTCATGCTTCAAAATTGCTCGTGGAATGGCAACAAACTTTGGCACTTAAAAATCTCCATCGGCAATGTTTAAACATTTCTACAGGTTACCAGGTTTGCGTTACAGAGTAGGTCTAGTGCTAGGATTATTGGCGGGGCGGGGCGCTTTCATTTTTTTTCTAATGTATTTTCCTTTTTTTTTTTTTTTTTACACCATCCTTTTAAAGAAAAAAAAATTGGGTCACTTTTATTCAGATTACAAGGAATGTAAACATTCCTTGTAATAGAAAAAAGCACAACAGGGCCTCTTAAATGTGAGATCTGGGGTCAAAAACCTTAGACCTCATATCTACACTAAAATGCAAAAAAAATGATGGGCATCCTCCAGCCAGGAAATGAGGCAGGCTCTGTCATATTTGTTGCAGCTTCTAATGCTCATTGTGAGAACTTCAATCAAACAACCAGAAATCAGAGTAAGCTATTTCAGTACAGGAAAGGAGCCTTTACAACTGTACAAGACTGGAGGGAGGGATGGAGTTCAGCTTTAACAGAGATGGCTTAACAGAGCATACAGAACCACCCGAAGAACCTTACAAAAAGCGTCGGCATCAGCTGGGGCCTAAATGTTCTCCTGGTAGAATTAAAGAAGTAGTGAACGGAGGACTAGGTGGCAGGCTTGCAAATCTGACAAAGATGCCTGGTGCACATTAAATACTAATTGATCTACTGGAGCATGCCTAGATCCTGAAAGGCGGAATCTCGGCCTTGAAGTCATAAGCTTGACTGATTAGCTGACAAATCCACCTTATGATAGTGGAATTAGAAGCGGTCTGTCCTTTACAGGGACCTCCAGGAATGAGAAGGTCATGTCAAACAGAATCAGACTGTAGAAAATGGCACGTACCACAACCAATGGAGAAAAATCTCCATAGAATGTTTAGGAGCAAAGCAAAGATGAATGTCCTAGGTAAGGTGCTTGAGGTAATTGTAGCCGTATTTGTGAACTTGAAACAAAAACAATTGAGCAGTGTCCATGATACTTTTCTTTATTTGCACTAACATCCTAATTTTCAGGACAAGATTTTGGGGTGTACCCCCTTCTTTAAGGTCCAGCTTTGTTTTGCCAATGTCCAATCTCCTGAAGGCAGCAGAAAACCCTAATGTACCTGAATTACGTCATCCTTTGTCTCCTAATGTATGATTAAAAAAACATGTTTAGTGAGATGTAAGGCAAAATCTAGGAGGGAGAAGCAAAATCACATTACTCTGGTTGAGCTAACTCACGAATATGAAAGAGTAACAAATGCTAGGAGGGGACTACATTACTGTAAGTGAAAGCATACTGTCAATTATAAAGTGACAAAAGTACCCTTTATTTGTACCCACTGAAGTACAAGTATATTAATTATATAAAAAAGCACTTGTTAACACTAGGGTACACTGAGATTACCTTTTCATAGTAAATTTAGTTACTTTGCTTTAAGATATTTTCAAGTGGGTTCCTAATAGTAAGCCCACTTTAAAAGTCTATATGGCTGTCAAAACACTTACCTTGGCCTCTTCCATCTGCATAATATTGGCTTGACATTCAGATATGTTATCATTAATGTAGTCAATATTTGCACTAAGAGATTCTATTTCTTCATTCATGTGATTGATGTTTTTGTCAAGATCTCCATTTTCCTTCATAATTCGGTCTCTTTTCCTTGTAACTTTTTCTTTTCTTTTTGTAAGCTCTTCACGTTGCTGTTATGGGAAAAACAAAACATTGCTCAAAATGCCCATAGCAGTGTCCTTATCAAACAAATATTGTTTACAACTTGCCAGTTTGTACTGTATGTCTTCCTCCACACTCAATATACAAGAATTTTTCCAGGCATAAAAAAAAAATGCACACTGTTATAGCGGTTACATGGGCAGATGCCCAATTAGATAGGCAGTTAACGGTTTACAATTTATTGAAAGAATATAGAATAGAATTTATTAGATAAGGAGAGTAAGTGTTGTATACACACTGGTCTGCGGGTTGGTTAAGCAGGGAGATGAGAGACATGTATATTTTATAATCAGGAACCCTGAAATTAACTTTCCGGTCTCCGGGAACCCCTGCTAATAATTACTATATCTGCAACTCCCTGTATATTAGTGAAGGCAGATGGCTAAAAAAGACTGTAGTCAGTGGTTACTCATTACTCAAGGAATCCCTAGCAACCTCTGGAGGAATCCTGATTGAGAAAGGCCGATTTATACAATGCCTGTCAAGCAGTGTGGTACTGCTTAATAGGGGGGTGTGTGTGTGTGGTGGGGGGGGGGGGGGGCAGAATAAAGGAAAAGGAAGAAGAACAGGACAAAAGTTAGCGCTGAATTTCTGACAGGATCAACTTTTTTTTTTTTTTGCACCCGGCACACAGCATTGTGGCCAGGGCATGTGTACAGCCTTCTCTATCTGTATGCTAGGTTTTAGATGGGCAGTAAAATTGTGTCTCTCAACTGTCGGTTTTTACCACTCCCTGACTGCCCATGTAAAGGGGCTTAAAGGTGGAAATACACTTTAAAAAGACAGAAAATATGAAAAAAAAAATGTTAATTTTCAGGGTCTTCATACACATGAAGCAGAAACTTCCAGGGAAAAAAAAAACAAACCTCCATGACTTAAAAGGTAACTACCACCTTATTGGAAAAGGAAACCTGCTCTAATTTCCAATACTGAGACCCCATTTAGACCTTAGCAATTTGAAGTACGTTTCCTGATGCCCAATATCAAGATTTCTATTTTAATCAGTGATGGTCATTCACTGAGGTTGAA
>BLSH010516465.1:482361-493214 GCA_018402905.1 Glandirana rugosa | reverse complement strand
TTACTCAAGGAATCCCTAGCAACCCCTGGAGGAATCCTGATTGAGAAAGGCCAATTTATACAATGCCAGGAAAAAAGTTAGCGCTGAATTTCTGACAGGATCAACTTTTTTTTTTTTTTGCACCCGGCACACAGCATTGTGGCCAGGGCATGTGTACAGCCTTCTCTATCTGTATGCTAGGTTTTAGATGGGCAGTAAAATTGTGTCTCTCAACTGTCGGTTTTTACCACTCCCTGACTGCCCATGTAAAGGGGCTTAAAGGTGGAAATACACTTTAAAAAGACAGAAAATATGAAAAAAAAAATGTTAATTTTCAGGGTCTTCATACACATGAAGCAGAAACTTCCAGGGAAAAAAAAAACAAACCTCCATGACTTAAAAGGTAACTACCACCTTATTGGAAAAGGAAACCTGCTCTAATTTCCAATACTGAGACCCCATTTAGACCTTAGCAATTTGAAGTACGTTTCCTGATGCCCAATATCAAGATTTCTATTTTAATCAGTGATGGTCATTCACTGAGGTTGAAGCTTCTCACTTGTAGCTCAAAAAAAAACACGCATGAGCTTCTTTGGGGAAGAGTTGCATTTTTTTTGGCCCCGATAGACTTCAATGGAAGTGCCTGAAAAATTTGCATCATGCGTGTTTTTTGCACAATTGCATGCCTCCTCTCAAAGCCTGAATACACCTGAAAACTATTTTTTGCCTCTTTTCAAGCCTGAATAAGCCTAAGGCTCCATTTACATGGGACGCTGTTTCAACCTCCACTGAACGTTTCATTTTGACAGCTAGAAACCAGCATCTAAAACGCCCGTTTTGCTTGCCACATTTAGCAAAGTTTTGCAGCATTCGCGTCTAGGAGCATTTTTTGGGAAAAGAAAACATGTTTTTTTTTTTAAAATGGAAACGGCTGTAAACGAAATGCTCTTAGACGCGAGTTACCGCATTTACAAGCTATTTGGCATTTCAAATGCCTCTGAACTGGCGCCTGAACCCATTTTTTTTTTGCTTTCCAAAAAAAGCTTCTAAATTCAACTGCCTGGAAACAACACTGTGTAAATGTACTAATAAGATAACACAGAGGAGAGTTCAGGGGCAGCTGAAAAAACTCCCAAATGCCTCTAAACGTCCGTTCACCAGCAGCAGTGTAAATGAGGGCAAAAAACTTCAAAAAATACAAAAAAAAAGAAAAAAAAGTTGAAATAAAACCTACAAAATCGATTGAAAACGCTCAGAACACTTACAATGTAACTAAAAAGCAATGGCGAAGGAAATTAGGGCTCCCCAAGCTAAAATAATGGCATCTATGCTTGGCTGCCAGATTGACTCTCTAACAATATTCTGGCCACTAACAAAAAACACATATTGAGTAAGAACATCTGACTTTTTTTGATATGCATTGTTGTTGCAGATCAGTGACTAAGTACTGAAACCAGTGCGTCAGCACAACTGCATTTTAGAAGAAGAAAATGCAGTCCCTAGTTTTCTTATAGGATGATTTTAGGTTTCTAGTCTGCCGCATTAAAAACATCTTTCAGAACATGAACAGCTGTGCAATAATTAGAAGTGGTAAAGGACTCCCCACTGTTGCTACCTGAAAATAAAGGAATCAGTATCCTGCTTTATCTGTGAAATAGCTACTTATATGGGGAATATGGCATCATAGGGATTCCTATTTTATTTTAGTTCAAAATTCTGAAAATGAAAACCCTATTTTACGCTCTGTATATTTCACTCTCATTACTTTGTGCCAGCAATTCTAAATGGAAATATTTTACCTTCAGTAGTCGGTTCATGTCAGTTTCCATATTGGAGATGGTCATCCTCTGCATCACTATGTCTGTGATCCTTCGCTCCAGTGACTGCCACTTCTGTTTGGCTGCCTTTGAAGTGTAAATGCTTGATCCCTTTCTTTGATGTTTCCTTCTGAGAATAAAATTAGCATGTAGGGTCATTTATAACATTTGTTGTGTTACAAAATATAATTCTGTGTAATATATATATATATATATATATATATATATATATATAATATAAATATGTAAAAAAAACTAAAAAATCTCTACTATGCAGTACTACATGTTAATTAAGTTTAACTTACTGTAATTATCTAGACTGCTGTGATATTGCTATCCATCCTCCCACACCTACTGTTCTCAGCTGGGGATCATGAACATTTTGCAATGACTACTGTACCTTCATTAAAATGATAATTCTGCACTTAGCACAGTGTAATTAAAAATAAATAGCCTTCCTTATGACATGGTAAATGAGACTGTTTCTACGATTGCATAGAATTTAGCAAAAGCGGTTACTGATTAATACAATTCTATACACTTTAAAAAATGTTATTTATTTTTTATTATGGAGAATAAAATCCAGAGTCATATGAAGTGATGGTAAGGACTGTTATCGTGGGCTTTTTTTAACGTTATTAGCACAAATGCAGAAGTCTAGGCACTGGTCAAGTGAAATGTGTCAAATTTGCAGCTATATCAAGTAACTGTCAGCTCCTAACACATCCTGGCTTATATGTACACAGTCTCTGAATCTGACAATTCTACTGTTGCTCTTTCCACAAGAAATGAAAGTCATGTTTTTTCACTGTAAACAGATTAAATACAGCAATTTCCAAATTAAAAAGAAAACAAATATTAATTGGTCATGTTGAGGACAGCTTTGAACTCAGAAAGGCAATAATTACTTGGAAAACAATCTATACGGTTGATGCCATGACCTTAAAGAAACCTTTTAATTTAGGCAAAGAGGGGTAGATATGATCTGCTAGCAGATGTGTGGCTTCTATAGCTGAAATCCTATTATAAAGTAGATTAAAAGAAGTGCTACTAAGCTCTGATTACTCCCACTCACTTGAATAAGCTCCCCTATAATATCAAATGGGAATCTCATGTAGGTAACACCCATGACCATTTAAAGTGAACAAAATCTGGATGACTGCAGCCAAGTGCCATCAGTACAGTGTCAGTATACCGTATTATTACTGAGCACTGTATTATTGTCACTAGCGATGTCCGTGTCAGTTAGTGTCCCTCCCAGCCAGGGTCAGTTAGCACCAGATTTCCCACCACACTATCACAGTCACACTAGAAGTCTCTGATCACTGCAATTACTAGAATAGTGTCTGTACATATCAGCATCTTGATCATGATCAGAACTGTACTAGTGTCCCCAAAAATGCAGTGTTGGCAAGATCAGCCTAAAATTATGAATAACTTTAATTTTATTGGATGTTTCATAACAGAAAGTAGAAGATACCGTTTTGTTTTTCTTTTCGTTTATATAATAAAAATATAAATAAAATTATAAATTTTATATTTGCATACATTTTTGCATGACCAAGCAATTGCCAGTTAAAGTAGTGTTTAATAGCAAAAAAGAAAGGCCTGGTCATGAAGGGGGTAAAATCTTCCGGAGGTCAAGTGGTTAACTGAACATTTCATAATTATCAGACATGTGTAAACAGGGCATTGTTATCAAAGTTGTGATGAAACAGGTAATATTTACCTTGATCCATTTAGAGTGTTAGAAGCTGCAGTCTGGACTCTGGCTATGGGAATTCGAGGTCTCTGCTGTCCTACAATTCTCTCATGCTCATCTACAGCATGATCAGAAACTGGTTCCGGTAAGCTGATTTTACGGCTTGCCCTCCCAGCTACTTTATCAGACATTGGTTTTACTTGTCGCCGAAGTGCAGTTACCTGTGAATGAGGGATGCAAAGTCCAATAAAAATTCAAATCAAGAATGGTCACAAATATTAATTTATTCTTATAAACATGTCTGTGTTTACCTCCTCAGTTTTTCTTCGCAAAACAACTTCTTGCTGTCTTTTCTGTGCCTCCAAAAGCCGCAACTGACTCTGAAATATAAATAAACTATTACAGTTAATGGCATGACATGGTTAGTAATTTCTTATCAATGCTACATTAAAGAACACCTGTCATTATATAAAATTACAGCGACTGTCAGTACTATAATCCTTATAAAATTAAATTCTAGCTGCGTTCAGCTTTAATACTTTTAAGTCACAGACTGAAGCAAGCATGTCTATTCCTTATCTCTATAACTGTCCTAGGTCAGTGACTCAAAAATATTGAAGTCAAAACCTCAGTAAGGTAGCCAGGGAACCAGCAAGCAAAAGGAAGATCAGCAGTGTAAATCTAAATAATTTATGAATTAAAGGTATACCTTAAATATATATGCAGTACATCTGAGCAATGCATGCGCATTACCCCAAGTTTTATCCATTTGTAGACCCTGTACAAAAAAAAATACCTGCGGATCCTGGTAAAAATGCACTCCACGATTAATTTTCTTTTAAGAAAAAGTGACAACACAGTACCTTTATTGAACAGAAATTGCAAATAATCACCATCACCCCTGCCCAGTTATTCTCAACCACAGAATCCTGCCCCTTCTCGTCTAGTTCAGAGGATACGAGACAACTCTCAACTGCACAGGACACAAGACAACTCTGAATTTCTGACTGAACAAAAAAATATTTTTGTGGACTTCTCAAAGTATAAGTATAACAAAATGCTTTAAAAACACCCCCCCCCCCCCCAAAGCGCCTGATTTGCTGTCGACTGAGGAAGTCTGCTTTCTGGTTGTTCACCCCTTTTATATGATCTGCTGATACTTTCCCTATGGCCCAGTCCAGGATCTCCTTGGATAGGTCTAGGAGAGGTCTGGATCTGGTCCCTCCTTGATAATTCAGGTACGCCACCAATGGTGGCGTCGTCTGAGCAGACCTGAGCCTCCCTGCCCAAGATATTTCTCTCAAAGGGCTTCGCCCTGCCACTCAGAGTTGCCTGGCATTGGATGAGGTCTGAGATATCACACGGTCCCACGGACCTTGTGCTTTGACCTTTTCCAGGTGGGCTCGCCACCCCCAGGTGCTTGCATCTGTGGTAATCTTTAGGGGATCCCACTGAACCCAGGGCCTGCCCTCCTGAAGGTTGCTGGGAATCATCCACCACTCCAGAGAGCACTTTACCTGCGGGGTAAGGACTACCTTCTCTTTTGGAAATTCTGTTTCTTCTTGTCCCAGCAGGAAAAAAGAATTGAAGGTCTCTTAAATGGAGCTGGGTCCACACTATAGCCAAGATGCTTTCCGACATCAGACCTAGAACCCTCAGGACCTCCCTTAAAGAGCAAGAGGGTGCTTTTATCAGACCTTAAACTGAAGAGACCGTCTTCTCCACCTTGTCCTTTGGCAGGAAGAGTTTTTGACCTGCTCTGGTTCCAGAGATCATTTCTCTGTACTTACTATCCTGCCCAAGGTCTCCAAAACAGAAATTACCTTCTTGGTGTCCATCTCAAATTGGGCAGCAGAGGTCAGTCTGTAAGTAAGTCGTCTAGGTAGGGAAACAGAGTTCATCCCTGAAGGTGCAGGAAGGCCACCGCCTCGGCTAGGATTTTTGTAAAAATCCTCGGGCTGGCCACTAGTCCAAAGGGCAGGGCGCTCTAAACAGTCAATAAATAAAAAACTCTTTTTCGGTTACCATCGCAAACCTCAAGCATGCCTGATGTTCTGGGTGGATTGGAACATGTAGATAGGCATCCCTTGAGGTCCAGTGTGGACATAAAGGCCTCCTTTAGAAGATTCTAGCATGCAGTGTAGACACTCTTTATGGAAAACCGCATGTACTCCCAGAACCCGTTTAAATTCCTGAGATTTATAATGAGGCTGTACTTTCCTGAGGGGTTTGCGAACAGCAAATATGTGGGAGTAGAATCCCTGAAATTGTTGATCTTTGGGCACAGGTACCACCATCTGCTGCTCTGCTAGTTCCTTGATTGTCTCTAAAAGGGCTTTTTTTAACGCATCCCTAGGGTGATGAATTAAGGAGATCATCAGTGGGGGCTTTGACAAAAACTCCAGGCGGTAGCCTTCTGGTAAAAGCTGACAGATGTATGCGCTGATAATCTCTCCCACTGGGAGAAAATCGCCCCCCACTCTGATCCTGGCGTAATTTTTGCTTCTTTAGAGCTTCCTTTGCCTTCCCCTGCCATAACGCCACCTCCTATTGGGCTCCTTTTTGGCTCTCTGCAGATTCTGCTGAGGGGAAACGAATAACTTTCTGAATCTTTCCCTCTTGGGCTTGACCGGAAACTTCCATTTCTCACAGGATCTGGACAACACACTATCCAGCCCTGGGCCAAACAGAAAGGGGCCCTTTTGAGGTGACATCCCCCTCCCACGCTTTAACCTAAATAGCTCATCTAGCGAAGTTTAAAAAAAAAACAGCTTTTTTTGCAGAGGCCTTCATGGAATTAACAGCAGTGAACCGCGAGGAAGGCTACCGCCTTCCTTACAATACAGTATGTCTTTGGACTTAACCCCCTGCGACAGGTGCTTAGTAAGTCTCTCAATCCAGAAACCTGCATTCTGGCC
The DNA here is from genome assembly GCA_018402905.1 of Glandirana rugosa. Taxonomy (NCBI): domain Eukaryota; kingdom Metazoa; phylum Chordata; class Amphibia; order Anura; family Ranidae; genus Glandirana; species Glandirana rugosa. The sequence continues at coordinate 486,798 of BLSH010516465.1, read as the reverse complement.
ACACAGGCAGCAGCTAAGGCTGGGCCCATAGCAGAGGAGTTGGCATCCCATGCTCTCCTTAGGAGGGATCCTGACCTTCGGTCCTTCAAATCCTTAATACTCCCTACATCATTAAAGGAGAGTTTAGACCTTTTGGTGACTTGAGACAGAGCAGTGTCCAACTTCGGGAGCTTAAAGAATTTCTCCTCAATGCCTTCTTTAAAGTGAAACCTTCTTTTCCATGTTTTTGGTCTAACCAATCACCTGTCAGGATCTTCCCATTCCTGTAGGATTAAATCTTTCAAAGATTGGTGAAGTGGGAGTGCCCTAGAGTTACCCATCTTTAGACGCTTATACATTTGATCCTGTACAGGCGGTCCCCGGGTTACAAACAAGATAGGGACTGTGGGTTTGTTCATAAGTCGAATTTGTTTGTAAGTCGGAACAGGTACATTTTTTAAGTGTAGCTTCAGCCAAAAAAAATATTTTTAAGCTTTTTGGATAGCATAGGGAAGGGTTAACACCCCTGTAATGTTTGTTTTGCTGTCTATGTTTCTGTTCAGAAGATTTCACCTCACTTCCTGCCCCAATGATAATTGGATTTTGACAATTTTGGGTTGTTGTGGAAACAAACCTTGGTGATAAAGCATCAGTGGAGACACCTTTTTCCCATAATAACTCTTACAGGAGTGAATTTCCCTTCCTAGGGGGAGATTTCCTCTCACTTCCTGTTGTCTCCCTCCGTTTGTAAGTAGGAGTCGTTCATAAGTCGGATGTTCATAACTAGGGGACTGCCTGTACTGAGGCTTCTTTTGGAGTCTCAGGACTCTCCTCCGCGGGGTAAATTGTCTGTAGAGGTCCCTCCAAATCTTCCAGGACAAAAAGATGTTTGCCTGGCTTCACCTCCTCGCTTACTTCACTGCCTAGATCTAGATTCCCTTCCTCCTCTGAACTGTGGTCAGATTTGACCTGGCTTTCCACTTCTCCCCCTCCAGAAATCAGGCTTTCCTCTGAGGACAGGACTTCCATAGGGGTTAGCTCCTCTGGACCGGAGACCTGCGGCAGTGCTGTGGATGCACAAAATGTTTGGATTGTGGCCAGCATTTCAGCCTACATCGATGCTAGAAATTCCTTCAAACTCGAGGCCTCTTTCTTGCCAGCTTATTGATACATCTATTGCAGAAAGGTTTAGAGTGGGACACTGGTAACTGCTCACCACAATAACCACATTTCTTAGAGGAGCTAGGCCCTGCGGGGGCAGAAGACTGTTTAAGGCCTCCTGAGTACCGCTGAGGGATTCTGAAAAAGAGGAGAGGTAGACCAGCCAGTCACTCTTCCCATCCCCGACTGTGGGCTAAACACATAACTTGGGGGGAAAGAGGAGGGACATTGAGGTACACACTCAATGGCAATCCTCCCCCCCCCCCCCACCACCAAGGAAAACACTCACCGAGCCCCGACTTGGACTTGCCTGCAGTAACCAGTGTAGCCATCCCTTCCTCCTTATCCATGAGGCACAGTTTCCTGCTGCAGCTTTACTGCCTGTACTGCTGGTAGAGCCAGCCAACCAATCCCAGACGTCTTGCTCTCTCTCCCCACCACGTTGAGCATCCTCCCGGATTTCAGGCTTGCTTTTGAGTCGCGCTGTGCCTCCGGCCCCGCCCACTTCCGGGCACGTGGCTGAAAGATCCTGCTGTTGCCAAAGCGAGGCTTAGAAAGTGAGGCTTGGAATGCATGGTTCCTCCTCCACACTGCTTCAGACCAGAAACGGATCTCAGAAGGGGAAGGAGAACGTGAGAGAGAGCAGTCAGGCGGCAGACTATAGCAGAGCAGCAGTGGTTCACACTCCCTCATGACCGGAGCGCTGATGCAGTCTTTGAGGCAACCTGTGAGGACTTCAGCTTGCAGGTTAGTTCAGCCCCCGCCTCCCTAACAGGGGTTCTATCCGACCCTCCCTGGTCTTCTGGTTATAGAAAAGAAGTTCCGCTGAGGGAAGAAACAATCAATACTGAGGGACAAGGCAAAGGGTATGGAATTATACTTCAGTCAGTTGATTGTGTTTCCTGTAGGGAAAGAAGCTTCTCATCTCTCAGGTGTGCCATCCTGGAAGATAAGAGGAGAAACAGGTGTTTTGTCACATGGCAAAACTCCTGAAAAACACCCAATTAAACGTGCCAAAATCACTCCCAAAAAATGTACAGGAGCTTCTTTTGGTGCATTGGGCATTCAAGTGAACAGGCTGCCCTACATGTCAAAAAAAGCACCAAAAATACCGCGCTCCTGCATCGCTAGATGTGAACGGGGAGTAATTGCTGAGCTTACACATATTTACATACCTCTCAATGTCTAGCATCCACAGATCCTAAGACATAGGTTTGTGTCCAATCAAAAACTGCTCCATTAAAGGTAATTTATCTAAAGCCCTACCAACAAGCCATATCAACAGCAGAATGTGATAGTGTGCTTAATACTGTCCACAAACTAAACAGACAGTCAGTAAGGATCCAAAGATAATGCAGGTGGATCAACCTGTTTCTAGCGGTAATGGCCACCGTTACATTTTACATAAGAGAGCATGAACAGCAAAAAAACATTGGCATAGAGTGGTACCTTTGCCTGGAATATGGGGCTGGGACAACAGCGAAGACACACCTGAATGTAAAGCTGCCCACCCATAGATTAATCATTTTCGCCATTCAGCCATGGTGATTTAAATGACAACATGGAATATTTTGTGACCTTTTAGTATTAAAACCTTTTTATATTTTGTAACAGCATCTTAGCAAATTCGTTTATGTGAAGTAGTGATACAGTGATGCAGTAAATTGCTTTTAATAGTATGTATTAGTAATGTTTTTATACTTTCTAAATGTGTTAATAAACAAATCGTTTTTATTGGGCATATGAATGGTTAAATATGTAAACCCAACATTTCATATTCCTGATATGTGCCTGCTGTACCATTTACTTGTATAAAAAAGTATCCTGTTCACTTTGTATGGCTTCCTTTGTGTGAAATCCTTGGTGTTCCTGCTAGACCCATTGTTTTCCTATCAAAATCTGACCACACTAGGCATGAGAGCACAGGGTGGTCAGTTCTCTAGCTGTGCTGGGAATTTTGCCTGCTCTCCTCCAATGATCAGACTTGTCCTGACTAACCACCCCCTCCACACAAATACAGCCATTTACTGGGATGACCAGTGTGCTGCGGTTTCTCCTCCCCCCAGCTCTCTAAGCTCCTTAAGCAGCGGAGTATGAGATCACTTTTAAAAAATGTGAAAAAAGGCATTTATAATTTTTTAATATGTATACACAAATGTTTTGCCTTTACTTTCTATTTAAAACTGATCATGCTTTGATCAGGAGTATAAATCGTATTAGCAGCAGCAGCGAGCAGACCTAGTGCAAGAGACACTGGATTTAAAGGGGACATGCCCCACAAACACATTTGACCATACTAGTGATAGTTGGCCATATATATCTGGTGAGTCAAAATCCATGTGGGGCACTACATGCACAGTGGGCTAAAGTGAATGGGACTTTTTATATTGTTTTGTAATATTGTTTGTTCACACTATTTATGAAAGGTTAAGCACTTTATATGGTATGTATATTTGTCAATTGCATGGAATGGTATTCATGACTAGTGCGGTTGACTATTGATTAATATTTAAGTTGTGTTCACACTGGTACATATTACAACTGCAGCTGTCATGTTTTCAGAGACCACTTTTTTACAACATCTTTGCTTGAGAGTACGATTCACATACATCCTAGGCGCTGAACCAACACATATTAATTTTCAAAGATAAAAATTTACCTACAAGTATTTCACTTTAACTCTCTCAACTTACATCTCGTTTGCGTTGCTCTTTTTTAAGCTGTGCAACTTCACGAGTTCTACGAGATTCAACCATTCTGGCCTTTTCTTGCTCTTCCTTCATTTGTTTCATGAGACGAACCTGAATTAACAACACATTAAAATTAACACATTCAAGTAAAAAAAAAATAAAAAAGCAACACTAGTAATTTTTTTCTTATTTTTTATTTAAATCAAAGTGATAAGCCACTGTAAAATGGAAATAAAGGGATTTTATTATAACTTACCGTAAAATCCTTTTCTCCGAGTTCACTGACAGACGCAGCTCTTCTTGACTTTGTGGGGTTTTATGTTCGTCTTACCAGGAGTTAACTAGGCAGGGAAAGAATTCAGCTGGCCCCTCCCCTGGGGGCCGTCCTCCTTTCCTACATTAAAACCCCCCCTCACAGAGGAACTCTCCAGTTTGTACACAAGCCGTACCAAAACAGAGCCCAGAGGGGTGGGTGCTGCGTCTGTCAGTGAACTCGGAGAAAAGGATTTTACGGTAAGTTATAATAAAATCCCTTTTTCTCCTACGTTCACTGACAGACGCAGCTCTTCTTGACTTTGTGGGGACGTCCCCAAGCTGTGTCAAAAAA
>BLSH010516465.1:461763-478351 GCA_018402905.1 Glandirana rugosa | reverse complement strand
TAAAAATAAACTCTTACAAGCAACTATAACTAAGACATCAACTCTTGCCACTGAAACTACTATTAAAAAAGTAGTAGAACCACACTTACAGACGTACTTTACGAAACTAGGTGTGTAAAACGAAAAGATTGACATTAAATACTTTTCGAGAACATATTGGTTTCGGAATGACAGCCCCGGGAGAAAGTACTTTCGCCTATCTATTCAAACTTCCTTGTAGTAAGACATTTTATGGAAATTAATTGACCTTTTTCCGACCACTTTTTTGATGTTAAAACCTGGGTCATTTATTACGTCACATTGTTTCGTATCTTGGTATTTTTTTTTGCCCTATATTAAATATAGGCTTTTATGATAAAGAGGATGCAAGTGACTGTCTGCGTCGAGAAGAACTGAAACACCCCAAAATACAAGCAGAATGGTCCTCAATTGATCCGTCCCTTTCTTAAGTGGAGGGGCCAGCTGAATTCTTTCCCTGCCTAGTTAACTCCTGGTAAGACGAACATAAAACCCCACAAAGTCAAGAAGAGCTGCGTCTGTCAGTGAACGTAGGAGAAATAGTATTTTCGGATATAAATTATATCCCGTTTTTTTTTATGGTTCTATGCTTTGTTACACTGCATTATTTACTGGGTCCAAAATTGTAGTTTTTTCACCAGCCTTTTTCCAGTTAATTAAAGGTATTTTACAGAATGATGTTCCTTCAAACTTATCTATCCGCTTTCATGAAAGAGGGCCCCGACAGTAAGGCTTTGGTTATACAAGAGCTTTTCATAAATTACAGTTAGAAAAGCAAAATGTGTGGATCAAAGCATTTCATGCAGACATTCACACCAAGATGATGAAAAAATTATCATCAAAGTCACCGTTCTCAACTACAGAATCAATATCAACGAACATTCTCAAATAAAAATCTCACATGAAAAGAACTTGTGTAACTTTTCCAAGAGAAAAGAGCCAGTAGTGATCATTTCCAAAGTACCATCCATGATATATTGTGCAACCCCATACTACGTCCAGGTGCTGCTGCTCCTGTCTCCATTACCTTTGTCTTCTTCATTTCAATGACCTCTTGTTGCAATTTCTTCATCTGCTTTTCATATTGTGACTGATTCTTCAACAATCGTGCATGTTCTTTCTGGGCAGCCTGCAGTTTCTGGAGTTCCTTATTCATTGTTTGTAGCTTCTTCTCATATTCGGTCTTGATTTTCTTGGCTTTTTCTTCAGTGCATGTTTCCATGGAGCCTTTAATTATAAATGTTACAGTGATGAGTACAAATGAAAAAAAAAAAAGCACGATCGGACCATATTCACATTTATTTATTGAGGGCATGCAGATGGGTGATTTTTTTCCCTCAGAGTAATAAAAAGTGGTCCATTCCTTGATGAGAAGGGAATTTACCAATAACAGAAAGCACAGATATTAAACTGCTTATGTGGACACCGCATGTACTTGTAGGAGTATAGGAACTCTGAATGATCACATCAGGTTAAGCCAATCACATACATAATAGCATATATATATATGTATGTATTTTAAACAATTGTTTAATTAGCATGTACACTGGTATTGCCATAGTATGTATGGTAATGTCGATAGAGAAAAGAGGGAGTAGAGATATTGATTTATTTATTTCAGATACTTATATAGCGCTGTCAATTTACACAGCGCTTTACATATATAGATATGACATCATTACAGCCGCCTTTATTTCAGGAAACAGCACTCATTTGAAAAAAAATGGTGTAATCTGCATTTTGCCAATAAGAGAAAAAGGTGCAGATAATGGCACTGAAAATGCACGCATGTGACTCAAAAACTGCATCAAAAACGTAACACTGGTGCGTTATTGATCCGTTTTCAATGCATTTCAATGGGGCGTTTTTTTTTAACTGACCAAAAATGCAGCAAGCAGGATTTTTAACACCACAATGGAAACGGACCAGTGTGAAGACACATAGAATTTAAAGGGATGCATTTTTCTTGAACTTTTCTTGCGCTAAAGGTGCCAATAATGGGCGACAAAACATTCATGATATTAATTAAAAAGTCGAATAGAAGTACAATTATATATAAAAATAATAGGGTTTTTTGACTTACCGTAATCTCCTTTTCTCTGAGTTCATTGACGGATGCAGTCTCTTAACCTTGACATGTGGGGTATGCACCTTTTACCAGGAGTAGACTAGGCAGAACATAGTTCAGACAAAAAGCAAGCTAGCCCCTCCCAGGGGGCAATCCTCACTCTGCATAACCCCCTCCACCCTGCTAGTACTTCAGTCCGTAACAAGCAGTACAAACTCAAACAAAGAGGGATGGGTGCTGCATCTGTCAATGAACTCAGAGAAAAGGATTTTACGTTAAGTCAAAAAATCCTATTTTCTCTTTCGTTCATTGACAGACGCAGCCTCTTAATCTTGACATGTGGGAACGTCCCAAAGCAGTGTCAAACAAAGAGGGGTGGGCAACAACAACTGTACCCAACGGAAACTCTCCGGGAGGCGCCAGACGCGCCTACACTGCCGCAGCAGATGCGGACACATCAACTTTGTAAAACTTGGCAAAGGTGTGCACAGAAGTCCAAGTGGCAGCCTTGCACACCAGAGACACTGACGCTTGGTGTCTCCAGGAAGTGCTAATAGCCCTGGTGGAATGAGCGGTGACCGGAAGAGGGGGTTCTTGACCCCGAAGGAGGCCGTGGTTGACAAATACACCCGCAAAGCCCTAACCACATCCAAGGAGTGCAAAGCAACCTACCTAGGATGTGATGGGCGCGGACACAAGGAAGGAAGGACAATGTCCTCAGTGTGAAAAAAGGAAACCACCTTCGGTAGAAACGAAGGAGAAGGGCGCAGCACCGCCTTGTCCCTATGCAGGACCAAGTAGGGAGACTTACAAGACAATGCCGCCAACTCAGACACCCGCCTAGCGGATGTGATGGGCCACCAAGAAGGCCACCTTTTGCGAGAGCAACTGCAAAGAAATGTCTCTGATCGTCTCATATGGCGGCTTCTGCAGTACTGACAGTACCAGGTTCAGATCCCATGGCGCCAGGGGCGACCGCACCTGAGAAGCCACATGACGTACCCCCTGTACAAACGTACGGATCAAGGAGTGCGTCGCTAACGGACGCTGAAAAAGAATCGCTAGGGCAGAAATCTGGCCTTTGAGGGTACTCAACGCCAGTTTCTGATCCAGGCCTTGCTAAAGAAAAAAGGTTCCCTCCCCCAGCCTCGCACCAAACAATATAAGCCTTCCAGGTGCAGTGATAGATCTTGCGTGATGTGGACTTACGTGCCTTAAGCATGGTGGGGATCACTGACTCAGACGCCCCAATCCCTCAGTACCTGGGATTCAATAGCCAGGCCGTCAAAGTCAGCGAGTGTAAAGCAGGGTGAAAGATGGGCCCCTGCGACAGCAGATCTTCGCGCAGCAGAAGCCGCCAGGGAACATCCGTTACCATCCGTACCACGTCGGCGTACCAAGGACGCCGCGGTCAATCTGGAGCCACCAGTATAGCCGGAATCCCCTCCACTTCTATCCTGCGCAACAGGTGCGGAAGAAGCCTGAGAGGAGGGAAGGCATAAAAGGAGGCGGTACCGAGACAGGAAATCCCCCTGGCGCAGCGCGGCCACGACAGAATGGACTGACTCCATCCTTCTTTGGAACCACAAAGAGGATGGAATAAAACCCGCGGAACCGTTCCACAGGAGGTACTGGGACAATCACCCCCTGCTCGAACAGAGCCTGGACAGCCCCAAACAGAGCTTGCCGATGCCCCGGAGGGAGTCTCAGATTTGAGGGGGAAGAGCCTGTCTGGGGGCAGGGAACAGAACTCTATCTTTTACCCGGACGACACCACCTCTCGCACCCAGAGATCTGAGATGTGGGCGGTCCACGAACCCCAGAAGCCGACCCCCCACCCACGCGTCGGGAGGGGGGGCAACTCATCATGCGGAGGCGGGCTTCTCCTCCGTCTTCCCGGACTTGCACTGCCAGGGACGCTTCTGGTTCCCTGCGGCCTTGCTGGACCAATTACCCGCGCCCGCTGGACCGCGTGCACGAAAAAAAAACGCTTCTGAGTAGATGAGGGGCCCTGTTTTCGGTGTTGCTCCCGCCACTTGGGTTCCGGAAGAAAAGTACTCTTCCCCCCCCCAGTGAAATCCTTAATGATCTCATCCAGGGAAGTCCCAAACAACCGACCGCCCTGAAACGGCAGGTCCGTCAGGCCTTTCTTCGACATATGGTCGCCTGACCAGCACCTTAGCCACAGCAGCCGTCTAATGATGATCGCCTCTGTCCGCCTGTCGGCTGGATTTTTAAATGGAGAGCCCTCCATCGGGATAGTGGTAGCCTTGTTCAGGCGGGCCACCTGCAGGTCTACCACGGGGGACACCCACTCCTGCAACAAGCTATCCTCAAACGGATAGCGCACAGAAAAGCGTTTTGGTAATGCGAACGAATTCTGAGGACGCTGCCATTCCTTGTAGACAAACCGGTCAAAATACAGCACATAAGGGAACACCTTAAGGGCCCGAGCTGGCCTATGGGACCCAAAGGCGTAAGCCGCCTCCTGCGACGTCCCGGCCTGGCCCAAATGCAGCGCCTCACGGACGGCAGCCACCAGGGAGCCCACCAACACCTTTTCACGCACTACGGTGGCCCCCTGCTCTCCTCACCGTCAGAAGGGTCCAATTCCCCATCTGACAGATCCACGGGGGGTCCCTGTGAACACATAACCCCCTTCCGGCTCCGAATCCTCCTCAGAGGATGGGGGAGGGGTGGACGCTTCTTCGCCACCCCCCTACCATGGACCGGTTCCACCCGGGCGAGAAAATCCTCCAGAATTGAAGTCAGTTTGACCAGTGGGACTACAGGTCCCAGCGCCGCCGGAGCCTCCGCGGAGACTTCCGGAACAGACATGCCCAGTCAGCCGCCATTGCGCTACCCCCCTGACACTAGTGAGGCCTACAGTTCGCACACCCACCACAGGCCACCCCTCAGTTGCCCCCGCACAGCGGTCCGGAAATGCGCAGGAGGACCCGCACTGCGCCGCTACCAGCACCCCAGGGAGAAGCCAATTATACTTGCTGAAGTCTACCACTCTGCCTCCACTGCTGCTGCTGCTGAGAGCTCCCCCACACGTGCTGACCGGGCCGTCCAGAATGAGGAAACGGCGCCAAAGCACATGCTATTAGCCCATGGGGAGACCAACCAAAAATGGCCGCCGAGCAAACACTAGAGGCCAAAGCCACCACAAAATGGCCGCGACTCCTGCAAAATGGCGGCTGGCCCCGAAAAAATGGCGGCGGGCCAGGGGACCCAGAACAGCAGCAATTGAGGCGGAAAAGCGGCAGGATGCGGCAGCCACAGGGGAGAGTGGGACGACCCGAAACACCCACGCCCGGAATGGGGGGGGACCCGCCACCCCGCCCCTCCGCACCCCCGAGGGGGAAGCGTACTCACCCTTCCAGACCTGCCACCCCTACAGGCGGGGAGGGAGCTGCCAGCCGTGCGACACTTTGACGCAAGCCGCAGCCCGGTCACTCAGTGCTCTGGTGGGACGTTTAACCCGCCGGCCGCCCCGCACGGAACGCGGCCTGATGCTGACCCCGCAAGCAGCTAAGGGACGGCTCGCATCCGTCGGCCGCGCTGGGGAGACTACCTGGACCTAAAGATCTCCAGCCTGTCACCCAGCCGGCTGCTTGATTGCATTCTTCATCAGATAGCTTGAGAAAAACAAAAAAAAAAATGGGGAACTGCATATCCCAGCAGGGAGCCAGGTCCACTCCTTGCACTAGGCAAAATAAAACTGAAGTACTAGCAGGGCGGAGGGGGTTATGCAGAGTGAGGACTGCCCCCTGGGAGGGGCTAGCTTGCTTTTTGTCTGAACTATGTTCTAGTCTACTCCTGGTAAAAGGTGCATACCCCAAATGTCAAGATTAAGAGGTTGCATCTGTCAATGAACGAAAGAGAAATATATATTTTTAACCACTTCAAGACCAGGCCTATTTTTGACACTTTTTGCTTACAAGTTAAAGTGGTTGTCAACTCGTGACAACCACTTTAACCTACAGGTAGGTGCCCTGCATATCTCCTAAACCTGCATGGTTCAGGAGATGTGCAGTGTACTCGCATTACCGACGTCATTCAGCACATGCGCAGTGAAGAAACGGCCTCAGTGCCGTTTCTTCACTGAAATCGTGCCATGACTGGCGGCTCCAGCGCGCATGAGTGGGAGTGACTTCATGCGACTCCGGCCAGTCACAGAGCCGGAGTCACGGCCCCGGAAGGAAAAGGGGCTGAAGATGGACGCTGCCTGCACAGGCGACATCGCTGGGCATCGCAGGCTTTGTTTGCAGGTAAGTGACAGATTTTTTTTTCTCTTATTTACTTATTTATCTATCCCTTTATAAAAAAAAACAAAAAAAACAAATCCCTCCTTTACACTTTAAAGTATTCAACCTTGGCACCATTGGCAGCCAAGTAAATCGGAAGGGACGTTGTGATGTCGCTTCCATGTTTTTACGTTTGAGACCCAATAGAAGCCAATTCTGGCTTCGTTCGGGACTCCACACAGCCGGCGGACGTGGTCTATGGTTGCTCCGGTCTTCCAGTGGGACAAGAGACCCGGGCTGAACGGCAGAAGGTGGCGGGAGGGGTTGAGGTCCTCTTCCGCTCCTTATAACTGCCAATCGGCTCATTAGCCACATAGGTTGTCATCATGAGAAAGCCAACTGCTAGCTCTAAAAACGGTACCGGGGTTTTGCCTGCAGCAGGCATCACCCCGGTACAACCACTTCAACCAAATGACGTACAGGTACGTGATTTCATGTGAGGTGGTCAAAAACTGTAATTTTCGGTTTTAGTTTTCGTCCAAGTGCATCTTGCATCCTTGATTTCGGTACGAAAATTTCCATTTGGTGCACCTCTAATGACAATAAGTAATGTAGAACACATTTTAACACAGAGAAAGTTTATTTTTTTTTATAACAGTATGCATGGTTCTACCCATAATATAAAGGTAAGCTGGCATTCATCAATTTCAGGTATTTCCTGATGACATTCTGACATGATGACATGATATTCTTTAGATGCTACCCTTAAAAGTATGTGTTTATTACCCATGTTTTGTAGTACACGATCCCTTTCAAGTTGTGTGTCTCGAATTTTATGCTGCAGTGTCATCAACTTCTCCTCGTACTGCTGCTTAAGGGTATGCAGCCTTCTCTGACTGTTCTCTAGCTCATCGATAAGCTTCTGCTTGATTGCAATCTCACAGGTAATGTTCGCCAGATCTGCTTGATAGTTTTCTTAAAATAAAATGTATAACATATTCTATTGAAAACTGAAAGAAAAATAATTGCCAGAAACAATTTGAAACTAAAAGGCATAATAACAGGTGTGGCCTAATCTCCGCTCTATACTCTCCCCTTTTTACAGTGGTCCTTCCACTACCCTCTCCTATGCCGCTAAGTGGGAAAGAGACTTGGAATAGACACTAGATTTAGCAGACTGGAATCACATATGGCAAACTACCAAGTCATCTTCAAAGAACATAGTGGCACTAGAAACCATTTACATAGTCATCACCTGCTGGTCCCCTCCAGGATCTCCAAGTATGTTCTCCACTACCCTCTGACTGCTTCAGAGGCTGTCCAACACAAGGTACCTTCCCGCACATCTGGTTGGCATGACCGGTAGCCCAAGCCTTCTGGTCTGATCTGTTTAACATGATTTTTTACCGTACTCATTCCTCTAGACCCGGCCGTCACACTTCTAAACCTGAAACCCCCAGGATTGAACCCACACCAATTTAAACTCCTCCTGCAGATCACAACGGCAGCCAAACAAATTATTGCCAAGGCATGGAATACCCCTATCCTTTGTATTCTTGCGGTTAAAAACAAGGTAAAATAGAAGCCACTATTATGGACAGAGTTGCAAAATATGAAACCATCTGGGCTCCATGGGTGACACATTATCTCCCACCTAATTTTGACGAGTCCCTATTGCTCCCATGATTGGCAACCACCTGGAACTTTATCAATATTACACTTTAGGCCTCCTCTAGGAGGTATCTGGGGTCCCCCATCCCTCCCCCTTCCCTTGTTACTTCCCCCTTGGCTCTCCCCTTTCCTCATACTTCCTTCTACTACCTTCTTCTAACTGTTCTCTCTTTCTCTTGTGGTAGCCTTCTAACTATGGTAATTGATATAGCTTATCTGAATCTGATTTTCTTACAACAGTTATGTATAGCTATCGTTAAATTATACTCATTCTCAGTTCATTGTTGGACCACTGTTTTGTATTACTTCTACCTTTCAATAAAATCTTTGAAAATAAGAAAAAGGCATGATAAGCACTAATATAGATTTCCTTACAGGAGAAATGTCAGTTTAGCCTGGCTGCAACATACCAAATAGTACATTGCAGCCGTCAAACTTCTTTAGGGTCCATGCACACTGGGCTTAAAAAAAAAAACAGAGCTCAATGTTATTCTATGTGTCCATGCAGACCACGTTCAGGGCCAGTTCACACTGTTGCAGTAAGATCAGATGCACTGCAGTGTGAATCACATGCGATCTCTATGCGATGCGATTTCAGCCATACAGATAGCATGGCTAAAATCGCATCGCATTCGGACCAGACTGGCATAGGACCCTTTTTCTGGTCCGCAGCACCCATGTGTGAACACCCATGCGATCCAATTCCTGTGCGAGTTTGCAGTTTGCAGTGCGATATGCAAACTGATTTGGGGGTGTCATTAACTTTGTATTGACACTCCCCGCAGTTCGCATATGGCAGTGTGAACTGCCGCCAGGAGACATGCGATGCGGGAATCCGCAATGGATTCACAGGGTTCCCGCATTGCAGCAGTGTGAACCGGCCCTCAGAGGTATATTTTAACCTCAGCGTTTAGAGGCAGAAAAAAAAAAAAAATGCTAAAAACGCCTCTACAAAAACTATTTTTATGAGCGTTTTTTTTTCTGCTAAGAGAACTGCCGTTATTTTTTAAGCCCAGTTTACACAGACACTAAATACTGTACTTTAAATTTCTACGACAGAAAAGTACCAAAAAAAAACACCTTTTTCATCTAGTTCTGAATCAGATTCATCTGAGCTCTCCACAGCATCGGCATCTTCCTCATCTTCATCTTCTTCATCATCATCCTCTTCTTCATGATCACTAACTTCTTTCTAAAAAAAGTTTAAGAGCAATTGTCAGTCTTATAACCAAAAATAAAAATTTCTAAAATCTGTTAAAAAAAAAAAAAAAATGAGATAGTGGGTGGAGGTGGGTTTAAACCAGCCTCTTTCAACCAGGGAACAGTCTGATGTTGTCAGGGGTTCCGTGCCAACCTGGTTGAGAAAGGCTGCGCTCGAGCTTCCACTGTGGCCATGTAAAGTTCTAAGCTTAGCTGAGACTGGAGGTGCTCCGTGAGCTTGATCAGGGGAATAATGACATGCAGATCAGTGGAAGGGGGAGTCGCCTTTTGGAGTCAGTAAGTTACTTTTAATCCTGACCCCTAATCCTGTACGATCAGAACTGCGTTTATAAACTAGAGTAATTGCTTTTTTAGGGGCTCCTTCACAATTGCGGCAAGGACTGGCGCGCCTCGAAAAGTGATCTTTGCTTCTTTTAACACCCTAAACATGGCACCACCACACTGCAACCCCATGCTTTGCACCTGAATAAGTCGCATTTGGTGGGTGGTAGTGCTCGCTAAACGCAAGGGGTATCATTTCTGCCGCATGCGTATGACACTGGCTGCTGCCTCTGCTGGTGAGCACTTGGGGGGGGGGGTCATAAAATTGCATCTCAAACACTTGGTTTCATCTTCCCCCAAGCGCACGTTAACGAGCCTGCATACTGGGAGCCAAAACTGAAAAAACTTTTAAAAAGATGCCGGTTGAGAAACTGGTTAGACAACTGTGCTACCCCTAACAACTAAATTTAATCAGCCAAATTTCTAGTATAGATCAATATACTAAAACAAAAGCTAACTAACTTGCTTGGATTTTGTATGCACAAGGCAGTGGCCCGCCCATATATGGGTACTTTGGCGAGTTTGCATCTCTACTGTTTCTATTAATTTTTCTAATCTATCTTCCTTAAAAGGGGTTGTAAAGGTTTTTTTTTTTTTTTTTAAATAACAAACATGTTATACTTACCTGCTCTGTGCAGCGGTTTTGCACAGAGCGGCCCCGATCTTCTTTTTCTGGTATCCACCAGCGGCGCTCCTGGCTCCTCCTATTCTCGAGTGCCCCCCTCAGAGAAGCGCTTTACCTGGGAGCACTCGTGCGGGCACGCTCCCGAGTCCTGCTGCTGCGTCCATTGACAACGGACAGCGGGACTCGGCCGCACCCCTCAGCTCCCATGTCACTGGATTTGATTGACAGCAGCGGGGGGCCAATGGCTCCTGCTGCTATCAATCTATCCAATGAGGACCCAAGTCAGCAAATGGAGCTGCTGGCCTTGTCCTCGACACTGGAACGATTGGGTTCAGGTAAAAAAAAAGGGGGCAGCTGCACTACAGAAGGTTTTTCACCTTAACGTATAGAATGCATTAAGGTGAAAAACATTGAGAGTTTACAACCTCTTTAAAAGAATAAAAAAAAAAAAAAATAAAACATTTTCAGATTCAATCTTCCTACCTTTCAATCATGGTTAACATTACAAAAAATTATACTTAAAGTAAACCTCAATCCAGGAAATATAACCCCACTTGAACAAAAATATTGTCATTAGTGTGGTAGAACACTCAGGGAGTCTCAGTAGCCAAAATGCCCAATAAGCAATAATAGTTTGAATGACAGGAGTAGGGTATGTATAAGAATTTAACATGGGAAATCAAAGTCAAGATTTACAGAATGCACCGTGGCCACCCAGAGCCCTCAATATGTTTGATGTAAGTATCAGTAAGGGCCCATTCACACTGATCTGCAGTCCAAACCACTCATGCACGCACAGCGATTTGGGCTGCAGTGCAGCAGGGAACAGTGTCATGTGCGTTTTATCGCATCAAGCTGTTATATTTTTAACACAAACGTTATCTGAATTGTACAGACAGACACTTAAAGCAAATCTTCAGTCATTTTCTCATTTCCTTCTACTAAAATCTTCTGCCCTTGCGGTTTTAACTTTGGATAGTCAAACATTAATTTGCTGCCATTAAATACCTTATATTGCTTACTTCCTTTTTCTGGTCTTTTAATTCACCTAGGCGAGTGACGTCCTGTACAGCACTCGCGCTGACTCCCAGGGTAGGAACGACGGGTATCCAAAGAGTCATTGTTTGTTTTTTCTTCCTCACTCTTAACAAACACATCATACTTACCTGCTCTGTGCAATGGTTTTGCCCAAAGCAGCCCTGCTCCTCTTCTTATTGCGTTCCCTGCCAGCACCCCTGGCTCCTCCCTTGACCAGTGTGCCCAAGAAGCCACTTGCTATGGGGGCACTGGTGCGTGCTCACTCTCAAGCCCTGCTCTATGGGTCCATAAGACACAGAGCCGTGGCTTGGTCACACCCCCCCTCTCTCCTTATTGGTTCACTGACTGTGATGGACAGCGGTGGGAGCCAATGGCTCTCTCAGCCAATGAGAGGAAGTCCCAGGACAGCCAAGGCTCTTGTGCACATCACTGGATTGAGAGGGGGTTCAGGTGAGTATTGAAGGTGCTGTGGGGGGAGCACAATACAAGTTTTTTTATTGACGTTTTCAGGAAGAACAGAAAAAAAAAAGGGGGGGGTGGACAATGTCAACCATACAGTAGGACATAGGAAGAAGAGTTGTAAGTAGAGTTGATCGAACCTCTGGAAGTTCGGGTTCTGCTGGTTCGGCCGAACTTCGGGACAAAATCCGGGTTCGGGTCCGGACTGGACCAGAACTTTGACACGGACCCCGAACCCCATTGAAATCAACGGGGACCCGAACTTTTAGGCACAAAAATGGCTGTAACAAAGTCCTGGAAGGTCCTAGAGGTCTGCAAAAGGAAGGAAAATGGGGGTAAGAGTAGGGCAATTGCCCTACAAAGAAATGGGGATAGGGAAATAACTTAAAATAATTTTTAAGCTAAAATCACATAAAAAAAAAAATCAAAAAAGGAAGTGGATATGGAGTTGGAGGTTGAGGAGGCGGTGAAAGTGGCGGTGGAGGAGGAGGAGGTAGCCAACACTGTTTTTTTTATTTTTGGATTTTTTTGTTTGTTTTTTAAACCAGCAATGTAGATGCACTTTTTAATTTTGTGCAAGAAACAATAATCTATCCCTTTAAGCAACAGTAGGAACCTCTCCCTATAGAACTAGGAGATGATTTTAGATTCTAAAATCATCTCCAAGTTGTACAGGGAAAGCCTCCAGCTGTTGCTTTAAGGGAAAGATCAGTGTTCTAAAATCATCTTCAAATTGTGTGGAAAATCCTTATATCAGCCGCAGGGAAGCCATATTAGTGTTTTCAAATCATCATCAAATTGTATGGAAAAAGCCTATCTCAGCCGGAGAGAAGCCATATTAGTGTTCTAAAACACACAATTTGAAGATGATTATAAAACACTAATATGGCTTCTCTGCGGCTGATATAAGGATTTTCCACACAATTTGAAGATGATTTTAGAACACTAATCTTTCCCTTAAAGCAACAGCTGGAACCTTTCCCTGTACAACTTGATGATTTTAGAACACTAATCTTTTCCTTAAAGCAACAGCTGGAACCTTTCCCTGTACAACTTGGAGATGATTTTAGAAGAATAATCTTCTCTTAAAGCAACAGACTCTCCCTAGTCCAGTCAGATCGTTCTGTGCAGCAGGATTAGGTGTGAAATCTGTCTCTCAAAGCACCAGTACTAGTATCTCTCCCTAGTCCACAATCAGATCGTTCAGTAATGCAGGATGAGATGTTCTATAATATCTGCAATCTGTCCCTCACAGAGCCAGCAGCATCCTCTCCCTAGACTATCCTGAGAGCATATGACATGCAGCACGGTGACTCCAGCCCCACATAGAGGCTGGATCACATGGTGCACTGGCCAATCACAGCCAAGCCATTAGTAGGCATGGCTGTGATGGCTTCTAGGGAAAACCAGTGAAATACTTGTTGATTGGCTGCCCTTGGCAGCTTTTTAACACGTGTAGTAAAATACCAGAACCCTGGACCCAAACCCGGACTATTTTTTTGAAAAGTCCGGGTTCGGGTCCGGGTCACAGACACCTAAAAGTTCGGTACGGACCCGAACTTTACAGTTTGGGTTCGCTCAACTCTAGTTGTAAGTATGGGAACAAATAGTAAAATAATAACAAACATGTGTTGACCATGTAAGCCATTTCAGTGGCTGGATTCAAGCTCAGAAGGATCATCGGAAACCCTCGAACATCCCATCTGGGTACAAGCTGTGTCCTGAGGGGAAGACAATTCAGCCGACCTTTAATCTCCTGTGTAAGTGTTTAGCACACAGTTTTTTTTTTTTTAACCTTCATACATAGAATGCATGAAGGTAAAAAACTTTCAGCCTTTACAACCACAGAAAAGCAGTGGACTGCATTTCTAGGTAGTGACATGCAGGAGCAAGAAAAATGGTGGATAATACAGCCCGCTCTGGAACACAGTGTAACCCCGAGTTCTGGCCTGAACAGGACACATAGCAAACTATTGATTTCTGTTTGTCATTGCAGTCGCCTGCATGCGTAAAAAAAGCAGGTAACTGCACCTAGTGTGAATAGGCCCTAACTGAGAATTATTGGTCCTAAACATAGCATATAATGAAAATATGTACAAAACACTACATATTCCCTTTACACAAATCGGAAGCTGTAAACAGCGCACACACACAAAAACGATTAAGCAGTAGAGACAAACCTCTCTCATACTTACATTATCCATTTCATTGGTTTCTTTTTCTGTAGCTCCTCTCTCTTCTGACTTTTCACCATCCCCATATTCATCTTTGACAGTACTAGAAAGTAACAAAAACAGAAAATGCCCAGTTAAACATTGTAACTGAATACAAGCTTGAGCTTTGTGCCAAGACAACAAAACCAAACTAGAAATATAGTTTACAGTCATGTAGCCTTAGAACTATACAGCTAATTTCCACTTGCAATTTTAGGTGACTTTTTCATTTACAAAGAGCATCTGTGTCACAATTTAAGTAACACTTGACTATTTCAAAAATCAAAAGTATTTTCCGCTACAAAGGATTTTCAAATTTGGTTTGCCAATTATATCCCCCCAATGAATATTTCAGGCAGTTTAGTAATGTAACTTATGAGTAAAAGTATTCCATTTTTATTCAGAAAATATGCATTTAACCAAACATAGTAAGAGGAAATAACTGAAAAAGTTAACTTTTGGCATAACTAAAATCCTAGACATAGATTCATGTTTTTTTGGCATTACTAATCTACTAGTCAAAAATTGTTTAAGAAAAAAAAAAAACGCATAAGTAAAATAAATATGAATAAAAATGCAATACACACACATTCACAATCTCAAGAGCTATAAACCAAGAGAAAGCACTCGCTTTATCTATCCTTATTGTCTTATCTAACAATACATGCTGTATTTGAAGCATGGTTGCAAAATTTGCAAGGTGCAGGACCATGACTACAAAGAGAATGCCCATCATATAAATGATTCCAGTTTTTAGAGAGGACGACAATCTGATACTTGAAAGCATTGTAGTTTGCAAGTGGGAACAAGCCTCTTTATATTAACAACATGTCCAACCAAGAAAGATTCAATCGCTCTAAAACAGAAATATAAATGATGAAGCATCACTTTGACAAGAAACATGTTACATGTTCTTCTGCTCGGTAGCTTTAATTTTTAAATTGCATGTTTCTATGTCACTAGACACTTCATAACAATGGTAAAACATGGAACCATGGAACAAAATGGACAGGACTACAGAGAAAGAAAAACAGAGTTCCAAGTAAATATACTGTAAAAAGCTGTGTCCTAGAAAGAAGCAAGTCAAATAAAAGCCGTTAGATCAAGGATTTATGAGGATGGCAAAGAAACAGATTGGCTTAGTGCAGATTGCATAAATATACGGTCCATAATGCATAAGGAGCAGATATTTTGGTGAAACCACGCCATTAGCGCCTATGTATCAAAACCTCAGGGCCCTGTCCCATTTACTTTGCACATTCTCACATATGTGTAGCATTGAATGGGCCTGTTAATTTTCTATCAACCCTCAATGTACATCCATGGAGCAAAGATCACACCTGAAATAATACGTTTTGCGTATGCATGCATATTTGAGTGCCAGTAAAAATAAACACACCCCCACATTGTACCTAGTGCTGGGCTAAAATAAGGGCACACAAGTGTGAATGGGCTCTACAGCAGGATTTTTGGGGTGGTCATATCAGGTTGTTGTTCAGACACCACGTTTGGTACTGAGGATCATTTATTGATGTACTGTGCTGTACAGTGGGCATATCAGACCAGGAGTTTGAAACCATTGTGTCCACCCCACTGCAGCAAAGTGGTGATGTAACACCTCACCGCTCACATTACAGGACAGAACTACAGGGGGGGAATGTACCAGACCAGTAGCCAAGGGATAGAGGGCACAAAGGCCATTGGTATAATGAACAGGATATGAGATGAACAGAGGGCTCCTCACAGAATAAAGAAGGCTGGAATTCTGACTTCCAAGGGGACTGAGCATCACTAGATTGCCGCCAAAAAGGGGTGGGTTGTGCCAATACACTAAAGCAATGCCTGGGGCTGGTTCACACCACTGGTAATGCAAGTTTTCTCATGCAGCACAGAAACCTGCTACCCTCCGTAGTTGCACACGGTACTATTACATCCTAATGGCACCCCAACGCTTCTAGCAAATGCAGGTATATTCACGGCCCCTAAAATCCATTGGAGTTATGCAGCACAATTATAAAATTGTGCCTGCATTACTTTTTGTATGTTCCATTAAAGTGGTTTGTTAAAAAAGCCTCCCTGCCAATACTTTTTATGGCAAAAGGAAATGTGTGCAGGTAATTTCTGTTAAAGATGTTCTACCTGCCTGTGTGCACTTTTTCCTGTAAGTGTAAACTAAACCATGCATGGCCAGCTGAGTGTACAGGCTCTGCATGATTGTTTGTTGGGACAAAATAACGTGCATGTGTGGGAATTAGGATTTCTTGCTGGCAGAGCTGGACATGGAAGGAAGGGGAAAATTCAGCACTGGAGGAGATCAGTTTGCAAGGCAACTGTGTCATAAAGAATAAATGTTCTGTGTATATTTGCACATTGTGCAAAAGGCCCTGGGGGCCCAACATTTGTCATTTGGACTTAGGTTTAGTTCTGTGTTAAGTACTGAGCAGGTATTGTATGTTGTTTTCCCTGTAGTGTCTGGCTTATCAACAGAACTCTAATCTTTAGTTGAAAAACACTCAAGTGTAACACCACCCTTATAACCTACATTGGAAATGACAATGGGGGATCAGAAAAAAAAAAAAAGCAAATGGAACTGCAGCAAGGTAAACGAAAAAAAAAAAAAGACTAGGGGGTAACAGTAAAGGTTACATCCAATATTCCCACCACAATGTGAACTCACAAAAAGTTGATTTCTAATCTCAAG
>BLSH010516465.1:443915-461753 GCA_018402905.1 Glandirana rugosa | reverse complement strand
GTCCCTTACAGAGTAACGGAGAATAATCGTGTCACGTCCCAAGTGAAGGGTCGTCCGAGCCCGTGCACGTGAACGCTTTTGCGGGTTCGGGTAGGAATGTCTACCTCCTTTTTGTCTGGATATCTTACGGGCACACTTTCCCCGGTATTTGACACACGCCGTGAAAAGTACTAGTAGGGTGGTAGAGAGTTTCGTTGATGTCACAGGTGAAAGACAAGGGAACTTGATTTCCAAATACGGTGTGTAAGGACGGTTCACGAGGGACCGTACTTTTGAGACTCGATTCGACTTACCGACGTATGTCCAATATGAGTCTCGACGTCAAAGTAAACGAAAAAAAAAAAAAAAAAAAAGACTAGGGGGTAACAGTAAAGGTTACATCCAATATTCCCACCACAATGTGAAAAAAAAAAAAAAAAAAAAAAGCAAATGAAACTGCAGCTCTGAGTATAACCTGTATGCAGCCATTCAGCTTAGCTCAGAGTTTTCATGCCAGGGAGCACTTGGCAGGAATGTGTGGCATAAACCTTTAGTTCAAGGGAACAGAAAGTGGACACTGTAGTTGCTTTGAGAGATGGTGGGATGATCATGAAAAGTGCCGCACACAGTTTATGGCCCCTTTCACACGGGCATTCTATAGGTCTGTTTTTCCTCCATCTGTAAGGATGGGCTTGGGCGTTTTCGCAAGTGCACGTGCCCGAGCCTGCTGGGAAGTGAACCCTGCACTGTGCTAATAAGAGGCAATGAGACATTCCCTGATAGCTGCAGCCGCACATCGGGAAAACATCTCACTGCCGGTTATTGGCGCAGTGCAGAGTTCACTTCCTGGCGGGTTCGGTCACGTGCACTTGCGAACATGCCCGAGCCCATCCTTATCTATCTGTTGGCGGATGAAAAACGGGCATACGTGCATCTCTATAGCGGATGATGATCCACTGACATCCACCTGCGTTAAGTTCCGTTTTTTAAGACCGAAGAAAACCCTATTTTTCTTCCGTTAAAAAAAAACACATAACAGACGAAAAACGGATGTTAGCGGACGATCCGCTTACATCTGATCCACAGACATCCGTTTTTCACCCAAAACATGTTCAGTTCATTGTTTTAGTTCAGCTCAGTATTTTAGTTCAGTTCAGTCACTTTTTTTTTGTAAAAAACGGATGAAAAACAGATGTCAGCGGACATAAAAAGGATGCAAAAATTTACATCTGTAAGTGACTGAACAAAAAAATATAACGCTCATGTGAAAGGACCCTAAAGCAAATCTAATTCAATTGAAACCATACCAGTGCTTGACCTCATATTTTGTCTAGATATACTGGGGTATATTTTTAAAGCAGTCTGACATTCACCCCATTTACCACAGGAGAATCTTTCCATAGTGCAGGTGTTTTAAATGACGGTAATTGAATCATTGCTAGTGATTTTTTGGTTAAAGTCAAATCCAATGCTAAATAAACCTTGCTGTGTGGATTGAGATCACCATCCAATATCTGCACCCAATGCATATTAAATCAGTGAAAAAAAATAAGATTGTGTTCATCAAGAATAGATAGGTATTTTGTGCATGAGTGACCCCTGGCCCCACTTTACAATGCACAGAATATCCCAAATAAGGTGTAGTAAATCCAGCTCTTTTATGAATTTTAAGTGTATTGTTAAGTTAATTCTGCTTTTAAACCAACTACTACAACCCATTCGAATTTAATTAATTGCTTATGTTTGCCAGCAAGACATTTTGCACAGTAAAATTATGCATTTGGTATTTTCCAAAGGTTTACAGCGGCATGAAGTATACATTTGACAACTTTCAGTTTTTCTACATCTTTTTGACAAAAAATGTGAACATGGGAATTCTGAAGCTCTAGGAAATTCACTGCCACATGACAAGTTTGATGGAACTGAATAGGGCTAAAAGAAAGTATAAAGGACCCCACATATTCGCTGCAAGTACAAACTTAACTCCATTCAGTAGCTGGTCTTTAGGCAGGTGCACATCCTTAATTCTCTTGGGTACACTTACAAAGATTGCTAGGCACAGTCTTGCACTAACCCACCGAAGAGATATTATATAGGCTAATCTACACTAGTGAAGGGAGCTGCTTTGCATTTGTGTAGTACTGTGCAAAGCCAGCTCAAGGAAACCCTTGTAAACAATACCAGAGTGTTAAAGGTAGGCTGCATGCCTGCCAACATGTACTGTGACATACTAAAGCAGAGCATAATCAACCCCCCTTCGGAGACTGGGCTGCAGGGCAGTATTCCAACATGATAACGACCCCAAACACACCTACAAGATGACCACTGCCTTGCTAAAGGAGCTGAGGGTAAAGGCGATGGACTGGCCAAGCATGTCTCCAAACCTAAACCCTATTGAGCATCTGTGGGGCATCCTTAAACGGAAGGTTTAGGAGCACAAGGTCTCTAACATCCACCAGCTCCGCGATGTCGTCATGGAGGAGTGGAAGAGGACTCCGGTGGCAACCTGTGAAGCTCTGGTGAATTCCATGCCCAAGAGGGTTAAGGCAGTGCTGGAAAATAATGGTGGCCACACAAAATATTGACACTGTGGGCCCAATTTGGACATTTTCATTTAGGGGTGTACTCATTTTAGATGCCAGCAGTTTAGACATTAATGGCTGTGTGTCGAGTTATTTTGAGGGGACAGCAAATTTACACTGTTATACAAGCTGTACACTCACTACTTTACATTGTAGCAAAGTGTCATTTCTTCAGTGTTGTCACATGAAAAGATATAACAACATATTTACAGAAATGTGAGGGGTGTACTCACTTTTGTGAGATACTGTATTTTAATGTACAGCTTGTAATTATTTATGTATAACCGAGAAGCCTTATAAAAGCTGGTGACTGAGGATTGGTAGCCAGAGACCATGTTACCTAGGCTGCCTTGGCTGGGTTCTCAAGAGCAACAATTTCCACTTGTGTTCTATTTTCTTTTAAATAATATTGTAATTTGGAAATATAGAAACTTGCCCTAGTCACAAGTTCTTAAAGACCAGTCCACTTTAAAGCTTTCTAAAGCTTCCGTATTAACACTTTCTCTTCCAAAATTAGATTACTACAATGGTAAATTAAAAGGTCGAAGACAAATGTTCATGCTGGCAATTATTAAACACTTAAATGCATAAATGATGCTGGAATTATTTCATTATACTGTGTTAATTTAAAAAAAAAAAAAAGTTATTTTTTGTTGTTGTAAAACAGGTGAAGATCCAACTAAAACACATATCAGAGATAAATGGGAGTATTCCAACCTTCTTTCTTCTTGGTTGCTTTCCTGAAGCTGCTGTATCCTTCAAAAGCAGAAGTACAGAATAGGCAGCCAAACCAATGCAGGACAGACCAGACAAACAGTGAAAGTTATAAAGGTAAAAATGGTGCATGAACTTCCTACCTTCAAACATATACATACTACTTAATGGTAAGCATTGTGTAAAAAAAAAAAAAAATTCAAATCTTACAAAGACAAAGCTGTGAATTACATTCCGTGGCACATTTCAATACACTGTCTAGAAGAGAATATTAATAGCTCCTGTTAAATATAATATTGTAAAGGAAAACAATGAAAACTGGTATATATGAATAATTTGCTGATATTACAGACACAGATTCTGCTTTAGAAGTGCTACTGTAGACTCCAAATGGTCTCTGTTATTATTATGATTTTGCAGTTGGCAAACCATGGTAAGAAAGCCCATAGACAGATCAGATTTTTTTTTTCGTTCAACCAGCCAGTAAAAAACAAAAAGAAAACAGGCCAGATTCCCGCATCTACACATTCGAGGTGGATGGGGGAATCCTCTTATATTATATTATATTCTGACAGCGGGAAGACTTTCCTGCCATCAAAATGCACTGATCAGCATTGCAGGCTATAGCCAGCAGCACTGAACGAACGGGGAAAATCCAGCAGGACGGTTGTACAGAAGTCAACTTCTGTATAACCTCCCTGCCCATACATAGGTCGCATTTTGGCCAGTCCATGTGGAAATTTGGCTGGCTTAACCTCCTCCCGCCCGCGCCATAGCCGAATGACGGCTACAGCGCGGCTCTAAAATGCCGGGAGGACGTCAATAGATGTTCTCCCATTTGGCTTGTGCTGGGCGCGCTCCCGCGGGCGCGAGCAGCACGTGCACGCGCCGCTCGCGCCCGCGGGAGCGTGCCCACGGGTCGGGCGGACCCGATGTCCGCCGGAGACCCGCGATCTCCTTTCAGAGAGGAGGAACGGGGAACCGCCGAAGTAAACACGGCGGTTCCCCGTTCTGTGAATGGGACACAACAGATCTACTGATCCCTGTCACTGGGATCAGTTAGATCTGTTATGTCCCAACCAGCCCCGTCCCCCCACAGTTAGAACACACCCAGGGAACATTTGTTAACCCCTTCACTGCCCCCTGCTGGTTAACCCCTTCACTGCCAATGACATTTATACAGTAATCAGTGGACATTTAAATTTCTGATCGCTGTATAAATGTCATTGGTCCCAAAAATGTGTCAAAAATGTCCGACATGTCCGCCCCGATATCGCAGTCCCGATAAAAATCGCAGATCGCCGCCATTACCAGTAAAAAAAAAATAAAATAAATAAAAACGCCATAAATCAATGTCCATAGTTTGTAAATGCTATAACTTTTGCGCAACCCAATCAATAAACGCCGATTGCGATTTTTTTTACCAAAAATATGTAGAAGAATATAAAACGGTCAAAACTGATGAATAAATGTTTTTTTATTTTTTATTTTTGGATATTTATTATAGCAAAAAGTAAAAAATGTTTTTTTTTTCAAAATTGACGCTCTTTTTTTGTTTATAGCGGCGATCAGAAATGACGCAGAGGGGATCAAATACCACCAAAAGAAAGCTCTATTTGTGGGAAAAAAAGGACGCAAATTTTGTTTGGGTACAACGTCGCACGACCGCACAATTGTCATTCAAAGAGCGACAGCGCTGAAAACTGAAAATTGGTTCGGGCAGGAGGGGGGTTTAAGTGCCCAGTAAGGAAGTGGTTAAATGTTAATCTGGTCTGCTGTCTGGATACTATTGTTCAGCTGCTCTTCCACTGTTTGAAGAGCAATTTTAGAATATGAAAATATGTTTTGCAAATTGTTAATTGACCTGATAAAAAAAATGATGCTGCAATAACCAACTTTGCTATGTGCAACTTTATCGTAGTAAGACGGATGGCTTTTGTGAACTCAAGCCTAAAGTCTAAGGCCAAGGTCTAATCCAAGCTTCTAAGATTTTGAGAGACACAGATCTCAGAGTATTTAACGCCCTATTTACCTGTAAGTGGAGTTTGGGCTGTACTGCACTCAGAAGTCATAGCAACAAGCACACCTCTCATTGTGCAGTATTTCACCAAACAGGCCAAATGCATTTGTCAACATGCAACTGAGAGAACTAGTGGCACTGCAAGTGAAGAGGTTTCTGTAGAAGAAAGATGCTTGAGCACATGTGCAAAGAGCTTTATAGATAAAGCCAGCCACTGCCTGAATATACAGTACAATTCTCCTTGCGTGCAGTTCATGCAGCAAAAGTTAGCCATTCAATTTTAATCATAGTTCTGGTCACTGGACTTCTCCATCCTGAAGATGAGGAGGAAGTGTTTGGCCTGAATCTCAGTGCCATCTGCTTTTTTATTCCTAAAAATCACTTGCAGTTCTGTGCTGGGTTAGTGATCCACCAAGGGAAAAAGATAAAGAATGAAGAAACTGGCCGTGATGGTGCACATAATTCAAGTCATGGCAAGGTCTGCTAGCAACACAACAGCATATCAAGGCTTAAAAGTGACACTAAACTCTGTTTAAAAAAAAAAAAAAAAAATGTATTTATTCTTAAATCAAAAAGGGTACCTTCTGATCTCAGCCTCCTTCAAATGTCCAAATTCCTTTTTTTGTTTTTGTTTTAGAAGGTAGTTAATTTTGTTCTCCATGTTACCACGGTTTTTAGGAAAGAAGTAGCCACCCTCTCTTGCTCG
Organism: Glandirana rugosa; assembly: GCA_018402905.1. Taxonomy (NCBI): domain Eukaryota; kingdom Metazoa; phylum Chordata; class Amphibia; order Anura; family Ranidae; genus Glandirana; species Glandirana rugosa. The sequence continues at coordinate 455,752 of BLSH010516465.1, read as the reverse complement.
CTCCGGAGATAGACTAGGGACTACAGAATTAGTAGTGTGCATAGAGTAGTGCACTGATTGTGCCAAACAAATGGGAAAAGGAGAGGTTCAAGAGCTCACTGAGGATGTTACAAGGAGGCAAAACACACAGTAAGAATCAATTTCATAAAATATAGATTACAGGCCCATTAAGTAGCAGATGTGTATATATTATTTCTGGAGCATAAGAACATTGTTTAGTGTCACTTTAAAAACCTTCATGGCTAGAATATGATGGCAATCTTACCTTGTTTGTAATTTCCTTCTGAATAAATGAGCAGTATTGGTGATTATTGTCAAAAAAACTATTATTTATGTGAACGAACACAATATGGTCCATAATAAACAGCTTGCAGTAAGTTGAACCAAAAGGCACCTATATCAGACCATATACCATGGTAGTCCCAAGTAATAAATCATTGCAATTAACTCTGCACATTTTTAGCACTATAATGTAGTTAGAGGAATCATAGTTCACTAATTGTTGAAGGAGGTTTGAGAACACATGAAAACAGTCATTCTCAGGTGCAACACATATATAATGAAAGCACTAAAAATGGCAAATTCTGAAAAGACAAACGCATGCAATGATTTTTCCTGTATGGAAATGGCTGCTATAGCTGTGACAACCCATATAAAAGTCATCTATTTAAATAACAACTGTACTTTTAAAACACATACACCCTTTTAAATATATCCAGGGATGAGTGGCGGCTGGTGGAATTTTTTTTTAAGGGGGGGCTATAAACATTACCCCATCGTGGCTTCCCATGCTCGGCGGCGGCCTCCCATTCCCCTGCTCTCTATGGGTCTCCACAGGTCTCCATTGTGGCTGCAGCTTCCGTTTCCTCCCTCCTTCTCGGCGGCCAATCAGGAGTCTTCTCTTTTCAGTCAATAAGAAAACAGGTCTCTCACCTGCTTCTGATTGGGCGGATTGAGGATCAATGTTACAACAGTGAATATTCATTCGCTGTTGTAACACCTGGGTGGGTTCATGGCGCAATGCTCTGCGCCACGAGCCACTCTATTTTGAAGCCAATTAGAGCCAATGGGGTCAGACACCTAAATAGGGGATGGCCGTGGTGGCCATGGATAGATTCATGCAATGCATGAATCTATCCATTATGCATATAGGGGGTGGCAAAGATAGGAGCTCCCGGGCGCAGCCCCCTCTAACAGATGGGCCACCACTGGCAGGGATGCCAAGCAAATGTGCTGATAGAAGCTTTTACATCTTTTCTTTGAAAGGTAGTCATCATAGGCCAACACCAGTATAAAATGTCAAAAAGACAGAGGTAATAGGTAGCGTTTGTAAAGTTGCTTCTTTTCCTCGATTATATTAAAAGAGCTAAGTGTTTTAAGAATACAGTTATCCTTTATAGAAGGGCAAATCCTACTAATACCTTTAATTTTCCCACTGACATTTGTTGCAGGGTTTTAATGCAATTAGCTAGCAGTTGAGGAAACAAAGGCATGTTTCTTCTCAAATGTACTTTAAAACAAATCAGACAAATATTTATTGGTGCTTCTGTCAGTGCTGAGACATGATCAACATTTTCTGTATATCTGTAGAGCTCTACTGCCAGCTTGTTAAGTGACTATTGCCAAGCTTGAAATGGAATCCATAAACGTTTAATGCTATAAAGAAAACATTGCAACTGAAATTAAATCCATTCAATTTACAAAGAATTCAAGTACTTTATATTCATCCAGATTTAATGGCCCTTTGATAGTGTTAAATATTAAGACTAGTCTCTTGTCACATGATGCTCTGCCATTCAGAAGGATACTGGCAACTATACTTTAGCTACCAGCAGCCAGGTAGATTAGATGAACTGAAGGACGACAGGAATCTTTCTGCAAGTGAGTTGTGCCCAGAGTCATATTAATTGCAAAATGTTCACATTTGCAATTAATATGAAAGATATATAAAGATATAGAAAAAAAAACTCTACGTGTATACCCAGCGTAAGTGCGGTACAGAAATGTCTATGCAACCACAGATATCTATGAGTGGGTTAATTAGCTTTATGTATTGCATGATTCTCCTATAGGGTCACATGCCCTTAGCATGCTGTGCAACAATGAAAAAGTGACTACAAACCCTACCATAATCCCACTGCAACTAATGTATGTGACTTTTAGGATAGATGAAAAATTCCAATAGATGATACAGTATATATTTCAGACATCAATACAAAAAGGACCTTTTTTTGTAAGGGTCTATGCAGGTAAAGTAAAAAAAAAAAAATGCAGCCAGGTTTCATAAAAGAACATTTTGTAATGTAATGTGCATTAATGACATAAGCATTTGATGAAATGAAGTTATGAAGTGAAGCATCTAGTAAATATCACAACTGCCAACAGCAAGTAAACAAACAAAAAGACCATAAATAAAATGTTACCATACAGATATATGTGCATACGTGAATCATTACCTCTTCTTCTTCTTTTTTTCCATCTTTTTCAATTTCTCCAAGTCTTTCTTGGCAAGATCTATGATTTCATTGGTTTCCTTCTCAGCTGGAATTAAAGGTGAAGAGAATGGTGTGTGGCCAGAAAAATAGGAAGTCCGCGATGAAGCTCTTGACAGGCTCTTCCGAAGATTTTCATTCATAGCTTCACTTTCCAGCAATTTTGCACTAAACACCAACAAAGTTTAAAAAAAAAAAAAATCAACGAGGTTTAACATGGAAGCACAGCAAAATATTGTCTTTACACGGTTTTCAATAGCATAGTTCACACCAGTGCTTGGAGTTTGTGCGTTCCAATAAAAAAAGTAGATCATTAGTAAAGCATTTTTCCTGCACAGAACTGTACTGGAACATGGTAAAACACATAAATGCACAAGGACTGCACTGGAACGCATCAAAAATGCACAGGGCCCCAGTACAGTGAAAAAACAGGAAGAGGAAAGAAAAAAAAAAGCATCTGGAATACATCAAAAAATGTGCAGCAGAAACGTATCCGGAACGGATCTGGAGGACGTTTTTGTGGTGTGAACTAGCCCTTACAAATTTAAGTAGGTAGCCTACAATACAATACAATCCTGCTTTACAGTATTGTTACATGCTATCCTTGGTTGCAAGCATACCAGCTCCCCGCCCTACATCAATTCAATAAATTTGCTATAAGCCAATATACACTTCAAGGAAATCCAGTCAAATTCTAGATTACATGGTTCATAAAATAAAGGAAGACCAAATCATAACTTGCGGGGCTCTTTTTTTTTTCATGTATTACTTATGTACACCCATTAAATTCCTGCCAATATTTCTTTCAGCTATGTTTTGATTAGCACTCCAACCCTCATGCAACAACTATAGTCACCTATATACAGTCACTGCTGGAATCACCAACCTAGCTGCTGACTTTTACTACAAGGACTCATGCACACAGGACATTTTTTGACGGTTTTACAGCAGCTGTTTTTGGCTGCAGACATTTTTTTCTACAGTTAGTCAATGAACCTTCCATCATGTTATCCTATGTGTTCATGCACACATAGGCTGTTATCAACTGTTTGTGGCAGGGACATTTTTGAGCTGTAAAAAAAAACCCAAGACTAGTGGGTTCTGAGAGAGGTTTTTCAGCTGTAAAAACTATCGCGCAAAAACGTGGCACTCCCTGAGCATTTAAAAAAAAAGTTCAACATGTCACCTCATGGCAAAGAACTCTGAGGATCTGAAAAAGGAATGGTTGCTCTACATAAAGATGGCCTAGGCTAGAAGACGATTGCCAAGACCCTGAAACTGAGCTGCAGCATGGTGGCCAAGACCATACAGCGGTTTAACAGGACAGGTTCCACTCAGAACAGACCTCGCCATGGTCAACCAAAGAAGCTGAGTGCAGGTGCTCAGTGTCATACCCAGAGGTTGTCTTTGGGAAATAGACGTTTGATTGCTGCCAGAATTGCTGCAAAGGTTGAAGGGGTGGGGGGAGGGGGGGGGGTCAGCGTGTCAGTGCTCAGACCATACGCCGCACACTGCATCAAATTGGTCTGCATGGCTGTCGTCCCAGAAGGAAGCCTCTTCTAAAGATGATGTACAAGAAAACCCGCAAACAGTTTGCTGAAGACAAGCAGACTAAGGACATGGATTAAAGGAACCATGTCCTGTGGTCTGATGAGACCAAGATAAACTGATTTGGTTCAGATGGTGTCAAGTGTATGTGGCGGCAACCAGGTGAGGAATACAAAGACAAGTGTTTCTTGCCTACAGTGAAGCGTGGTGATGGGAGTGTCATGGTCTGGGGCTGCATGAGTGCTGCTGACACTAGGGAGCTACAGTTTATTGAGGGAACCATGAATGCCAACATGTACTGTGACATACTGAAGCAGAGCATGATCCCCTCCCCCTTTGGAGACTGGGCCGCAGAGCAGTATTCCAACAGAACTACCCCAAATAACCTCCAAGATGACCACTTGCCTTGCTAAAGAAGCTGAGGGTAAAGGTGACTGGTCAAGCAGGTCTCCAGACCTAAACCCTATTGAGCATCCTCAAATGGAAGGTGGAGAAACGCAAGGTCTCCAACATCCACCAGCACCTTAATGACATCATTGAGGAGTGGAAGAGGACTCTAGTGGCAACCTGTGAAGCTCTGGTGAACTCCATGCCCAAGAGGGTTAATTTAAGGCAGTGCTGGAAAATAATGGTGGCCACACAAAATATTGACACTTTGGGCCCAATTTGGACATTTTCACTTAGGGGTGTACTCACTTTTGTGAGTGTAATTTCTTCAGTGTTGTCACAAGAAAAGATATAATAAAACATGTACAAAAATGTGAGGGGTGTACTCACTTTTGTGAGATACTGTGTGTATATATATATATATATATTATACATACATACATACAGGTGCTGGTCATATAATTAGAATATCATCAAAAAGTTGATTTATTTCACTAATTCCATTCAAAAAGTGAAACTTGTATATTATATTCATTCATTACACACAGACTGATATATTTCAAATGTTTATTTCTTTTAATTTTGATGATTATATCTGACGACTAAGGAAAATCCCAAATTTAGTATCTCAGAAAATTAGAATATTGTGAAAAGGTTCAATATAGAAGACATCTGGTGCCACACACTGATCAGCTAATTAACTCAAAGCACCTGCAAAGGCCTTTAAATGGTCTCTCAGTCTAGTTCTGTAGGCTACATAATCATGGGGAAGACTGCTGACTTGACAGTTGTCCAAAAGACGACCATTGACACCTTGCACAAGGAGGACAAGACACAAAAGGTCATTGCAAAAGAGGCTGGCTGTTCACAGAGCTCTGCGTACAAGCACATTAACAGAGAGGCGAAGGGAAGGAAAAGGTGTGGTAGAAAAAAGTGTACAAGCAATAGGGATAACTGCACCCTAGAGAGGATTGTAAAACAAAACCCATTCAAAAAAGTGGGGGAGATTCACAAAGAGTGGACTTAAGCTGGAGTCAGTGCTTCAAGAACCACTACGTACAGACGTATGCAAGACATGGGTTTCAGCTGTCGCATTGCTTGTGTCAAGCCACTCTTGAACAACAGACAGCATCAGAAGCGTCTCGCCTGGGCCAAAGAAAAAAAGGACTGGACTGCTGCTGAGTGGTACAAAGGTATGTTCTCTGATGAAAGTAAATTTTGCATTTCCTTTGGAAATCAGGGTCTGGAGGAAGAGAAGAGAGGCACACAATCCACGTTGCTTGAGGCCCAGTGTAAAGTTTCCACAGTCAGTGATGGTTTGGGGTGCCATGTCATCTGCTGGTGTTGGTCCACTGTGTTTTGAGGTCCTAGGTTAACGCAGCCGTATACCAGGAAGTTTTAGACCACTTCATGCTTCCTGCTACTGACCAACTTTAAGTAGATGCAGATTTCATTTTCCAAAAGGACTTGGCAAATGCACACAGTGCCAAAGCTACCAGTACCTGGTTTAAGGACCATGGTATACCTGTTCTTAATTGGCCAGCAAACTCGTCTGACCTTAACCCCATAGAAAACCTATGGGGTATTGTGAAGAGGAAGATGCGATATGCCAGACCCAACAATGCAGAAGATCTGAAGGCCACTATCAAAGCAACCTGGGCTCTCATAACACCTGAGCAGTGCCACAGACTGATCGACTCCATGCCACGCCGCATTGCTGCAGTAATTCAGGGAAAAGGAGCCCCAACTAAGTATTGAGTGCTGTACATGCTCATACTTTTCGGTTGGCCAAGATTTCTAAAAATCCTTTCTTTGTATTGGTCTTAAGTAATATTCAAATTTTCTGAGATACTGAATTTGGGATTTTCCTTAGTTGTCAGTTATAATCATCAAAATTAAAGAAATAAGCAATTAAAATACATCAGTCTGTGTGTAATGAATGAATATAATATACAAGTTTCACTTTTTGAATGGAATTAGTGAAATAAATCAACTTTTTGATGATATATGACTATATATGATATATTTGATGATATATGAATTATATGACCAGCACCTGTGTATATATATATATATATATATATATATATATATATATATATATATATATAAAAAAATAATGTGAAAGTATTCTGTAAGTAGAAAAGGCAGATTCTGTCATTTATCTGTCCATTCTCCTATCTGCATAGGGGAAGGTGGATAGAAGTGACGCAACTCTTTCAAACTCGTAGCAGCGGATGTTAACCCCCACAGCACTGGAAGCAGCATTGGCCTCTGTAATAGTGGGGAGAAGATTTCTACAGCTAGACAAGGAACACATTTAGTTACAGGTGATGGGTGCTGTATAGCAGAAGAAAATGTAACTAAACTCCAGCTTTGAAGCAAAAAGTCTTTATTACTGCGGTGGCGGGTAATGTAAAAGTGATCAGCCGCCTGGATCACTTTTACAAGAAAGATGACCACGAGCTTTAAAAAACTATACCATGATCCTGCTGTAACCAATTGCTGTCCAGGGTATACATATGTAGGCTATAGATCAGTGGTTCTCAACCCCGGACCTCAGGACCCACTAACAGGCCAGGTTTGCAGGATAACTGAAATACATCACAGGTGATATCATTTGTTGCTCAGTGATTGCAGTATTCTAGTCTACATCTCTCCAAGGCAATACTTAAAATATGGCCTGTTGGTGGGTCCCGAGGACCGGAGTTGAGAACCACTGCGATAGATTAACACTCAAAATTGTGATACAATAGCTAATGTTATTCCTCCTAGGAAAAGTAATCAAATTACAGGTATGTACATAGCACAGTCAATTTATATAGCTGTTTACATATTGTGCATTCACATTAGCCCTCATTCACACTGCCTTCCAGTAGCTTACAAAATAAGGTCCTACCTCACATGCATACAGATACTAGAGCCAAGTAATCTACTAGCATGTCTTTGGAGTGAGAGAGGAAACCTGAATATCTAGAGGAAGCGATGTAAGTGCAGGGACAACATTGAAACTCCATGCAAGAAGTGTTCTGATTGGGATTTGAAGGAAGGATCCTTGTGATGCAGGGCAGAAGTGTGAACCACTAAGACACTGTGCTTTATACACTTGCAGTTTACCAACTTACACATGGACTCTTCCTACTTCTGAATTGCAAAATTAGTATCTTTGATTTACCTTTATAATCTTTTTTATGCTGTATGTCACAGGATGTACAAAACTTCATATTCACAACTGCTTTGGTTATGCTCCCACTGTCAGTTAAATGGACACTGGCCCTAAAAAAGGCAGGAATGCCCACCCATCTCAGCTAAGCCTTAGTTTTGTAGCAAGCAATAAGGAACACAGACAGAGGGGAGGGATCTATGTGTCCTGTGAAGTACTCCAAGAAAAGGATTTTTATGGGTAAACCAAAAATTCTAATTTCTTAATTGTACATCACAGGACACAGAGGACATATATTTATTGTCCGGAAAAAAAAAAAATAATATTCACTTTTAGGGATGTCCCAAAGCATTGAATATGAGGGGTGGGCAACACAGCAGCAAGGCCAAACACACCCAAGATAGAACGGAAGGGGGGGGGTATAAGAAATTGGGTACCACTGTAAATGATATGTACATGTTTTCCATCTGTTATGTGGAGATGTGTTATTTCAGCAAGTGAAAAATCATGTAGTACCTTTATATGACCAGGAGGTGGCACTATTACCTAAGTTTTCATTTTTTTTAAATGAAAAACTACCTCAGAACATAACACTTTATAAGAACCAACATTTCTTTTTTTAGGACAAGCTTTTAAGACACACTCTCCAAGTGGTAAAATTCAGTACGGAATCTCAAAATTAACACAATAAATTAAAAAAAAAAATTAACAGAAAAGAGGGAAAAAAACAGTTAAAATGCCCCAGATAAACAGAATAGAGTACGCTATAAAAAAGGGGTAGGGTAGAAATGTAAAAATGGTCATATTAAAGTGAAAACTAAACAGTCCTTTGGTGCCGCTCTTCGGACCCCTTTATTGGCCGGTGTTGGATGACATCACTCCTGTGTATGTGCAGGAGCTAGTCATTCTGGCACAGCTATGCAAGCTTAGTTGCACATGCCCACCTCATTTACAGCACTGAAGGCTGAGAGCAGATAGGTAGGGGATCCACATTTTACAAGCCACGTCCTTTCCGGGACTCAACGATATCTGTAGCTTTAAACCCTTTCTTCCAGGCTTCACATCAGGAGGTTGCGAACTAAATCTATAAGTACTCCCTCCCATCCCTTCATCCCCCACATACTTCAACCATCCCTTGCCCCTCTTTCCCCATTCCCATATTATCATACTCATCCATTCATTTTTATATCCATTTTAACCTCTTTTCCTCCATTTTTTCTCATTTTCTATTTTCTTCCTTTCTTTTTTTTTTGTCCCCCTCTTTTCATTCCTATCTCATTTGCTGGTCCCCTTTTTTTCTTTTCCTTTCCTCTTTCCATTATCTATTATCTATTGCATCCAACCCCCCGGATTGGATGCAATGTGCACCATTCGGTGGGTAGGCTCCACTGGAGGGCGCCAACACGGTCATACAACCGTTTTGGCCCTTCCTTGTCGGAGCAAGCTTTTTGTCTTGGCGGACTTCCGTTCGCACAGATACACCCGCCGGCGGAGGTCCGACGCGTGACGCCATCCCGCCCATCCAGGCGGGGCGACGCCACGCACCGTTCCTCCGGAGGGACCCTTGGCGTTCGTTCATGTGGGCTCATTAGCCTAGATTATACGAACGGTCAGCACCTGTTTTCCTCCCTTCGGATTGGCTACCGGGGAGAGACACGGTCGGTATCTTAGTGCTGCTCTGCAGCCCATATTCGCACCGACCGCTCCGATCAGGTAACATGACGCCATTTTTGCTTCTCTTTAAGAACTTTTTTGCTCTTGTACCTAGTACGCCTATACTTTACCTAGGATATAGCTTTGCCAATATGGCTCAGCATACTGCCTTGATTTTTCAGCTGTCTGTCTCAACATAACAAAATACTTTGTATGCAGTGCTTGCACACCGTGTTACCATTGCTTCACAACACGTTTGTTCAAATTGGCATCCTTTGGGCTTGTTACCTCTTAATTTTCAACTTAGCTATATATTCAATAGTTTTACTCATATATACTCATTTATACTTCCTTTTCATCCAATGTACTGTATACCACCCAGTGTGGTCCAGCTGGCACAGCCACCAAGTGTTCCTCATGGTCGCACATTTTTCCATGCGCCCTTTCCGGGGTTTGCACCTACAGTGGTCGCTAGGATCTGGGTTTTTGGCTCTATTCCATCTGCCCCAGATCCTTTGGGCTGATTCATAAGTTTGGTTTGTTGGGTGCCTCCAGTTCAGATGTAAGTGTTTCATTTACTTTCCATGGAAGGCGCAATATAACCTACCTTACTCTGTTTCATTTGATTTTGTCAAAAAATCCTCATATTATATACTTATGTCATTCATGCTTTACTCTTCTACAGACCGCATATTTTGTTGCATTTAATGCTAAATATCCCCTGAAGAAGGAAAACTCAAATCCGAAACATGTTGGGACGATTGTGAAATTGCCCCTGGATCGCCTGTTATCAGTGGCTACCTGAGTGTGCAATTTCCACGCATTAAGTCCAACTTCATCTGTGTTGCAATCTACTGTGGCACCTTGCATTTGTATGTTGTTTTTACATGCCAACACATGATTTGTTCCTGTATGTGACGGATACATGTGTATATTTCCGTTTATTATGGTTTTATATTCTATGTATCAATAAAATGTTCAACTTTTTACTATATATTCACCCTTCCTTCCCCTTTTTTTGATTACTCTATGTACTTTATCTGCTTAAAAAGTCCAGGTGGATCATTTACATATGGGATTATTTCTCATATCTAGTTCACAGATAGGTAGGGGCATTTTATTGCAGAAGAGATATTGCATGTCTCCTCTGCAATAAAAGCCTTCCTGCTTGACCTTTCTTATAGCTGTACTTTAGTTTCCTTCACAACTCAATGAACATATAAATAAACAAAAAGGCAAATTGGTAGATGTCCCTTAAACTTGAAATGTCACACCCATAATTCGGCCTAAAACAGTGTAACCGTGGTCTATTGAAGTCGTTTACGTCTTTTAAAAAAAATCTTACCGGAGGTCTTCAATTTCTTTTATATAATTGTGAATCATATTGCTTATTTCTTCATTTCCATCACCTGTAAAAAATAATCTTAGATGTTTATACAAATTCTGTAAAAGGACCAGAAAAGAATTTAAAAAAAGATAAAAACATAATTAAAAACACATTCATAAAAACAAATATATATATATATATATATATATATATATATATATATATATATATATATATATATACACATATATACAGTGCCTTGCGAAAGTATTCGGCCCCCTTGAACTTTGCGACCTTTTGCCACATTTCAGGCTTCAAACATAAAGATATAAAACTGTAATTTTTTGTGAAGAATCAACAAGTGGGACACAATCATGAAGTGGAACGAAATTTATTGGATATTTCAAACTTTAACAAATAAAAAACTGAAAAATTGGACGTGCAAAATTATTCAGCCCCTTTACTTTCAGTGCAGCAAACTCTCTCCAGAAGTTCAATGAGGATCTCTGAATGATCCAACGTTGACCTCAATGACTAATGATGATAAATAGAATCCACCTGTGTGTAATCAAGTCTCCGTATAAATGCACCTGCACTGTGATAGTCTCAGAGGTCCGTTTAAAGCGCAGAGAGCATCATGAAGAACAAGGAACACACCAGGCAGGTCCGAGATACTGTTGTGGAGAAGTTTAAAGCTGGATTTGGATACAAAAAGATTTCCCAAGCTTTAAACATCCCAAGGAGCACTGCGCAAGTGATAATATTGAAATGGGAGTATCAGACCACTGCAAACCTACCAAGACCTGGCCGTCCCTCTAAACTTTCAGCTCATACAAGGAGAAAACTGATCAGAGATGCAGCCAAGAGGCCCATGATCACTCTGGATAAACTGCAGAGATCTACAGCTGAGGTGGGAGACTCTGTCCATAGGACAACAATCAGTCGTATACTGCACAAATCTGGCCTTTATGGAAGAGTGGCAAGAAGAAAGCCATTTCTTAAAGATATCCATAAAAAGTGTTGTTTAAAGTTTGCCACAAGCCACCTGGGAGACACACCAAACATGTGGAAGAAGGTGCTCTGGTCAGATGAAACCAAAATCGAACTTTTTGGCAACAATGCAAAACGTTATGTTTGGCGTAAAAGCAACACAGCTCATCAACCTGAACACACCATCCCCACTGTCAAACATGGTGGTGGCAGCATCATGGTTTGGGCCTGCTTTTCTTCAACAGGGACAGGGAAGATGGTTAAAATTGATGGGAAG
>BLSH010516465.1:418255-428443 GCA_018402905.1 Glandirana rugosa | reverse complement strand
GAGACCAAACCGTATATCAGATACAACCGCCTCAGCCGGGTCATGGGTCGCTTGTACAAGAGCTACAACCGAATCCTAAGCCAACATCGAGAACATGTTCGCTGGGTACTGGGCCGACTCCGCCAACATAGACTATATGCCAAACCAGAGAAATGCGAGTTTGAGCAAAGTAGCATCCAGTTTCTGCGCTTGGTCATATCACCAGCAGGAATTGCAATGGATCCACAGAAGGTCTCTGCAATACTCGAATGGCCTGTACCCACTGACAAGAAGGGGGTACAACGTTTTGTGGGATTTTCAAATTTCTACAGGAAATTTATTAAAGGATTCTCTGCAATTATTACCCCCATCACACAATTAACTAAGCAACATTTCCGATTCAGCTGGAACTCTGAAGCACAGAACTCCTTTGATACTCTGAAGAAGCTTTTCACTTCAGCACCCATTCTCAGACACCCAGATCCAACTTTACCCTATGTCTTGGAGGTGGATGCATCGGAATCAGCAGTTGGGGCAGTGATTTCTCAACGACAAGGAACCAAGGATTTGATGCACCCCGTGGCTTTTTTCTCTAGGAAACTCTCCCGGGCGGAAAAAAACTATGATGTGGGGGATCGAGAATTGCTGGCCATCAAAGCAGCATTAGAAAAATGGAGGTACCTGCTGGAAGGGGCGGTCCACCCCATCCTTATATATACCGACCATAAGAACTTGGAGTACTTGAGAGCTGCCAAACGATTAAAACCCCGACAGGCCCGTTGGGCATTGTTCTTTTCACGTTTTTCTTTCCACATAACCTACAGACCAGGATCAAAGAATGTCAAGCCAGACGCCCTCTCCCGCATGTATGATGACCCCAAGAGCCTTGCAACTCCAGATACCATCTTACCATCAGGTAACTTTTTACTGCTACAGACTGACCTCCTGTCACAAATCAAGCAGACATCCGCCAACCTGCCCAGTCCTGCTGGAGTTACCTTGACTTTTAAAGATGGGTTACTTTGGAGAGGGAGTCAAATCTTTGTTCCAGCCGAACTACGGCTGGAGTTCTTGAAGTTACTCCATGATCACCCCTTGGCTGGCCATTTTGGTATCCATAAAACGATGGAACTAGTCCGACGAACATTTCTTCAAGTTCTTCACACTTCTTTTTAGTCTGTGTCACTTTTCTTATTGCCGCTAATGCTTGCACATCTGTTATTCACACACAACATCTTTTCTTTCCCTAGAAAAGATGTTCTTCACACATTACATCTGTTCTTCATACATCTGGAAATAGAATAGAACACTTTACCTAAAACCGGGTGCGGAACCATACACATGCTCTTCAAACATCTGGATAGTGTGTTTGAAAATACAGCATAGAGAAGAGCATGCATATGGTTTCGCTCTTCACACACAGTTTGCAGATGTTTTCAGAACAGTGATATCATATCAGTGATAGAATATCACTGTTCTGAAAACATCTGCAAACTGTGTGTGAAGAGCGAAACCATATGCATGCTCTTCTCTATGCTGTATTTTCAAACACACTATCCAGATGTTTGAAGAGCAGGTGTATGGTTCCGCACCCGGTTTTAGGTAAAGTGTTCTAAACTATTTCCAGATGTATGAAGAACAGATGTAATGTGTGAAGAACATCTTTACTAGGCAAAGAAAAGATGTTGTATGTGAATAACAGATGTGCAATTATTAGCGGCAAGAAGAAAAGTGACACAGACTAAAAAGAAGTGTTCTTCACTTGCTCAGGCAGATAGGAAAGTTTTCCATTGTGTATCTGAGCACATACACCAAGCGAGCCGATCGATGGGCGGCTTCCTTGGTTACCTTGGTGTCTATTTAAACTGCATTAGCGTGGTGACGTAATAGGCTCCACCCCGCCGAGGAAGGCTTACTTGCCGTAACGCGTACGGGGGAAAGGACCGGCTCGGACGTCACCCGCTGCCGCTGTGAGGAGTGAAGGAGCATAGGAGGGATACCCGGCAGGGCTCGCCTGAAATTGTTAAGACTACCAGCAAGGAGACCCTTCGGGGATTTCTCCTGACTGCCCGATTTTTACCAGTGTTGTGTGAGTAGACTAAGTTTTAATAAAACTTTATTCTTTTATGAGACAGTCTGCACTTAGTCTATCTTCCTTTTTATATGTATATTATCACTGGCCGCCTGAGTTGTGACGAGCTTTGCAGAGTGGGGATACTGAGGTCTGAAGATCTGGACACCACAATTGCAATATGTGTTTGACCCTCTAGTGAAACTGGGGTCGAACTGGGAGGTGAGCACAGTGGATGTTGGTGGAGGATTTGTGTCACCGTTCGTTTTTGACTATCTGAGCACCGGTGGAATATACTGCAATTTCTTTTACTTTGATCTGTGGACTTTTCAACAATTTATTCAGTGACTGCGCTGCTTCTTGTTTGTTTTCACTAAAGTGATACACAGACTTTAAAAAGAAGTGTGAATAGCAGATGTGCAATGATTGACGGTTTCATTTAAAGTGACACAGACTTTAAAAAGAAGTGTGAATAACAGATGTGCAATGATTGACGGTTTGATTTAAAGTGACACACACATTTTGCAGAACAGTGATATGGGTACTCCCGGCTTATTTATACTTTTTTGACACAGTTTGAAGATGATTTTAGAACAGTTCTATGGCCTCTAATGTTAATTAATACTTTTCAGACCCATTTTGAAGATGATCTCCATTTTTGCATTTTTTATGTTTTTAAAAATATTTAAAGTTATTTCCCTGTCCCCATTTCTTTGTAGGTCACTTGTCCCACCCTTACCCACATTTCCTTCCTTTTGCAGACCTCTAGGACCTTCCAGGACTATTTTACAGCATTTTTTGTGCCTAAAAGTCCGGGTCTCCATTGATTTCAATGGGGTTCGGGGTCCGGGACAAAGTTCGGGTTCTGTCCGGACCCGAACCCGGACTTTGTCCCGAAGTTCGGCCGAACCAGCAGAACCCGGACTTCTAGAAGTTCGCTCAACTCTAGACGTGATACCTCTATTACAAGAGGCTCTTTTTTCATACTGGCAAATGACAGGTAAAGAGCAGCCAGTAGTTTGCCAACATAGCCTTCTTGCTTATTCCCATGGTGTGAATATGCGATTTTATCGAGATACATAACACACAACAAGCAGTGAGACCAGGAAAATCAGAGATAGGTCAGAGGTCTTCGTCAGCATTTCTACAACGTACTGCAGATCTTGGACGTAAAATGTTGAAGCTAAAAGGTTCAGCATAACAACCAGGTACTAGCATTTCCAGAATGGAAGGCCTATAAACTTACTAGCATGAGATTTCCTTGAACATTATTAGGCTTCTTAAATCAATGCCTATGAAGAAAACTAAAATGACCAAAAAAATCAGCCGGGTGGCGGAGGTGGAGCAGCGGTTCTCTACAGCGAAAAATTCCATCAGAGACCATGCAGGGGATCTACATACTCTTAAATTTAAGGTAAAAGGCACTGGAAACCCATACAGAGGATGCTGAGAACTGAAACAGGCGTAATAACCTGCGGATTATAGGTCTCCCTGAAGGCGTGGAAGGTAATGACCCTACAGCCTTTACTGAATGTCTCCTCACCATGCTGCTACCTAATGCCCGCTTTTCCCCCTTCTTTACCATGGAGTGAGCGCATCGTATGTCTGCCTCCAGGGGCCCCCCAAAAATGTTGTCTATGCCCCCCTGCCTATTGACCTGTGCATATCCTGAAGAGGTGTTGCAGGGATGGGATACAAGATATCCTCCAGCTAGTACATTATACCAAGTCCATTTACTATATCAGCTGGCCTCCAGGCTCCTGCTCTATGCTACTGATAATATCCTGATGTTCGGGGATTTCAATATGGTCCCGGACCCTGGGATGGACAGGCTCTCCCAGACATCCAGCTCCACTACCGAGCTGGTGTCTTGGGTGGAAGCTTCTAACTTTACAAATGTCTGGAGGTGGCGACACCCCAACCTGTGGGTGCCTACCTGTCACTCTGCCACATATAGGACTTCCTCCAGAATCGATTTGATGTATGCCAGGGGTCTGTCCTTTCTAGGGTTAGAGATATAACTATTCTGCCCAGGGGTATCTCTGATCATGCTCCTATCTCCCTATAGCTTAGTTTGTCTTGCCCTCCAGCAGAGGGACTGTGGCTCCTCTCTAGGTGCTGGCTATCTGACTCCAGGGTTGATATACTATGTAAGGGTGATAGGATTCAATTTTGGATTTCACAGGATTGCTCAGTTTCCATTCCTATCACTTGGGATGCATTTAAGGCCTGTATGAGGGGTAGCTTCCAGGACCACATTGTGAGGGTGCGCAGGGGAGCCGTGAGGAACTAGATCAGGCGATCTAAGAGATCCAACTGGTGGTCAAGTGTTTGCAAGCAGGGAAAACCCCAGGCCCGGATGGGTTTACAGCGAAATTCTTTCAACATTATGCTGAAGATCTGCTTCCCACATACCATGGTGGTCCTCCCTAAGCCTGCCAAGGATCCTGAATTGTGTTCCTCATACTGGCCTATATCCCTTCTGAATGTATATTTAAAAATTCTTGCTAAAGTTCTGGCCGGCCGCTTGAACTCTGTAATTACTGCCCTAATACTCCCTGACCAGTCCAGGTTTATGCCAGGCAAAGGGACTGACAAACATACGCAGGCTTCTGACACACATAGACAGGGCAAGGGAGGACAGCCCGGGGGTGGTGGTCTCACTGGACGCCGAGATAGCTTTTGACTTGGTGGAGTGGACATACCTCTGGACTGTCCTACAAAAATTTGGTTTTGGATCTGTTTTTATCAAGTAGCTACGTTTACTGTATGCTTCTCCTAGGGCTTGGGTGGGTACAAACAACTCTTTTTCCATGGCCTTCCCCTTGGGCAGAGGCACCAGGCAGGGGTGTCCGCTCTCCCTGAGGTTGTTTGCGCTAGCTGTGCAACCTTTGAGATACGAACTGTGTCTGCGGGTAAGGGGATACAAGTGGGAGCAAAGGTGAAAAAAATATCCCTGTATGCAGAGGACACCATCCTGTTTTTGAGTGATATCTCCTCCTCCCTCCCAGCAGCCCTGCAGATAATTGATGACTTTGGATCTCATTCTGGAGTTCAGAGTAACTGGGACAAATCCCTGATATATCCCTTGCACCCCTCGCATCCTAAACCCATTATGCATAACCCACTAGTTTTGGGCTGACAGTTTTAAATACCTGGGGATACGAATAGGTGGACTGGTCACCACATACTTTGAGCTGAACCTGCTGCCCCTGATGACTTTGTTTTCACAAAGTCAACAGGTAGGCAGGATGAATTTAATAAAAATTATTTTTCTCCCTAAGTGTGTTTACCTTTTTAGATATTGCCCAGTTTTGCTCCCGGCTTAGTCTTTTTAACAGACTTAAGGCCATTGTTATCTTCTTTAAATGGCTGGGGAGGGTGCCGGTAGGCTAGGGTGGACTGGCTCTCCCAAATTTCCAGCTGTAGTATTGGGAAGCTGTCCTTGTGACTGTCCGATGGTGGTTTTCTCAGCCCAGGGACAACCTGATGGTGACAGTGGAGGCGGCAAACTTGGGGCCATACGCTACGTTAAGTAATTTGGTGTTTCGGCGGGTAAGGGCCCACTCTGTGTTAACAAATCGAATGCGTAAGGCGTGACGCGCCGTTCCCCTAGGACCTTTTCCCCTCACGCCTTTGTGGGGTAAACCCAACCTCCCACATATGCGCAGTATACCCGATCCTCAGTTATGGGCCTCTAGAGGCATAGGGGGGTTGAAACACTTGGTGACGAAGGGTAGGTTACGCACTTTTTCAGAACCTAAGGATGCCTATGGTCTTCCCAATTGGATGTTCTTTAGATACCTGCAGGTGAGGCATGCCTTCCAGTATCAGTCTCCCAACATCACCCTCGAGTCGGATCCAGTAGAGCGCTTACTATAAAAGGTCCTGATCGCTCCCTTGTCCATGTTATATTTCCACCTTACGATATCCCCTTCCCCTAAGTTGGCCAGGGTTTTCTTAAAATGGCAGCAGGATATACCTTCCCTCTTTGAAGAAGATTGGGAGAACTGTGTCTCTTCAAATGTCACGAATATGATCTCTGCGAGGGATCGTTTAATCCAGCTAAAATTTTTGTATAGGGCTTATTATACGCCACAAAGACTAGCGGCCATCTATCGTGACAGGCCCTTGTCATGCCTGCGTAGTGGGAGCCTGGAGGCATCCTTTATGCATATGGTTTGGTCCTATCCCTCGCTATAAAGCTTCTGAGAGCAGGACCTGGAGGATATTAATCAAGTAGCAGGGACAACACTTGAGCTAAATCCAGGGGTTATGCTGTTAAATGTAATAGACGACCCCATTGTGAGGAAATATATGAAGCGGTTTCTAGTATATGCCACGGACTACGCTCGCAGAATGATTCTACTTAAATGGAGGTCTATACTACCACCCACCGTTTCTACCTGGCGAAATACCCTAAATATTGTTTTACCTTTGTACAAAATACTGTATGTAAACAGGAATTGTCAGAGTAAATATGACAAGATCTGGTCCTCCTGGAAAGATTCTTGGGGTTCTTTGCAGATGGAGATTTCTCCGCCTAGTCCGGAAGCAGACCCTCCTCTGTGAACACTATACCTAGCTGGGTTATCCCTAGAATATATATATATATATATATATATATATATATTCCCCCTCTCTTACCCTTCTCTTCTACCCCTATGCCCATTTCCCTGCGTGTATTCCCCCTTTTCCTCCCCATTGGTTCCCCTTCACTGCTGCCATCCTCCCTTTCTGCCCACCCTGCCCTTTCTCTCCCTCCCTTCCCCTCTCTTCCCAATTCTGGAACACCTGCATTTCCCTTTCTCTCTTCTTTTGTACCCCTCTTTGCTTCATACTGGGGATCCCTTTTAGACTGCTTATAGACTCACTTGTTCAGGTGAGACTGTTCTCCTGGTCTCTGTAAAGCACTCCATTTTAGTTGTCTATCCTGTTGGATACGTTCGACTGTTATCACTTTGTAAACGCTTTCATGAGTTACAAACATGTATACCTGTACCTCTAAGATATATACTGCATATGTTTAGGTTACTGACATGTGAATGTTTTCAATAACATTCTTGCATTTGTAAAAAAAAAAAAAAATGACCAACACATAATCAAAAAGCTATACCTGCTCTTGCAAGCACTTGATTGGCCTGATCACTCATTAGTTGGGTGAGCCTTGTTCTCAAAGCATCAACGGTTTCTTGCATGGCCTTAATTCTCATGCGTAGATTATCGTTTTCGGTTTGCAACATTGCATTCTCATGGAACATGTCATTAATACCCTCAACACCATCTTCACCAATAATTCTTTTACCCTAAAATTTCCAGGAAAGAAAGACAAAAAACTTGATAGTGTTTCATATTTCCAGTGCAAAACAGCAAATCTTAACAATGACATTTTATATATGTGTTGTACATGCATTATCATCCCCTGTCCCTTGTAACTATGCCAACTGCAAAAAATTAGAAAATTAGAATACATTCCTTTCATACCGTTTTATATTCCATCAACTCCATCTGGAGTCGTGTGATTTCATTTCTCAGGGCATTTATCTGCTGACTGGTTCGGTCCTGGTTCACCATGACCTTGTTCTTGATATTACGAGCGCGATTAGCATACTTAAGAGTATTCAGAGTTTCCATGAAATCCCTGTCTGAGGGACTGACACATGCAATCATGACAGTTTGGCTAAATAAAAAAAAAAAAAAAAAAACGAACATAGACTGTTATTTGGTGTTGTCACATGACATTACAATAAAAGAGATCTATAATTCTTTTTTAAAGTGACCAACATAGCCTAAATTGTTTCTAATGCTAAAATGCAGGTTCTTTTTGTGCTTGCAAGTACCCATGTTAGTCTTCAAATCACCCCTTGAGTTAATTCTCTACAGGTATCCCTTACCCAGACTGTGCATGGAGTCTTGCCTTTAGATTATGCCCTCCCCTCCCCATAGAATTCTTAACAACCAAAGTCTCTTCTGCCCTCTGCAGTTGCAGGCCCAGGACCCCACACGGGTCAATTTGAAGACTAACAGAGGTATTTTTGGGAACCTCAAAATACTTGATCAGTATCATCACTTTGGAAAACAGGTTTACTTAAAGGCCACGTTCAACAAATAAAATAAAAGCACTTGTATTGATTAATTTATAAAAAAAAAACATGCATATATAATTTTATTTGCATTGAAGCATTACAACTGTGATCAGAGGATTGACTATTCCTCCAGCCGAGGGCCTTACCGAGGTACAGACTTTCAGTTATGGGGCTGGAGGAAGCATCAATGGACTACAAGAGCAGTAAGGTCACCCCACTAGTGACCTTACTACAGAAAATGGAGTCCCTCTGCTGGAGTGGCAAATGGGACTTGATATTTTTTCATTCAAAGATGGTGGTGAACGAATGACAAAGAATACAGATTTCACCATTTTATATTTCAGGTTGTAACAACTGTGCAACATTTCTAATACACTGGTTTTAAATTTGAATATAGGACTTTTTATCTTTGACATCTGCTCAGATCTCATTTTCTCTCAGCTTCCCACTGCCAAAAATATGTTCACAGCAAAATTAAATATTTGAATACCACTTCAGCTGTTTACATCGTTGGACTTACTAATACCTTTGACATACAGTTTGCCAGGGACTCTGTATAGAGCTTTTCCTTATATAATCAGTTTCAAGTATTTGAATCCACCATTACCTGCATGCACAATAATAGCACTGCATTTACATGTACTATGACAGAGGTGCTCAACCCATGGTCCGCAAAGCCCTATAATGTGACCCATGACCTCAAACCAGGGAAGCACATGCCCATGCTCTGGGATGGAGGGTTGGCAAGCCCAGATCGCAATAAACAGATTGCCGACCCGCCATCCCAGAGCATCAGAGTGCACAGAGCCGGCAGTGGAGGAAGCAGGTGGCCGTGGAGGGAGCAGGAGCCACACAAGCCCATGCTTCCTCTAGCGCTGGTTTCTGTCCCAGGCGGAGTGATACCAAGTGCACTTTGAGACATTTCTAGTAGCCTGGAGAGCGATGCCAGCAGAACTGGAAGAGGAAAAGGCCAGTGTACTAAACATCACATACACAAAGGGTTATTAGGCTGCTTTAACGCTGATCTGCAGGTGCTGCACAGTGCATCTGTGGCTTTCCTGCGAGTTAGCTGCACTGAGCCTTAGACGTCTATTATATCCTGTGGGTTTGATGATTTTCTGAAAGCGCAACAAATCTTCTGAATGCAGCACGACACCTGCAAGATGTAATAGTAAAGTCTATGGCAAAGCGCAGTGCATCAGTGTGAAAGCAGCCTTACACAGGTCTCTGTAGAGTAAGATCTCATTTACATTTGCACTTTGGGTGGCAGTAAGACTTCATAGTTCATTGTGGCCTGCAACCGGTTAGCAATCCACTTAAGTGGCTCTCGCTGTTAAAAAGGTTGAGCACCTTTGCTTTCTTCTGATATTCCTATAGAAGGTTCATGCAGACAGTAACAATCATCAATAGAAGGGACAGACATTCTTATCAGTAATGTATTACTATAATAAGGCAGAATAACTCCCTGCATTTACTGCAAGTGTTCAGTACCAAGATCTACAAGCCAATAAAGAAACATTAGTGGGAACTTTCTCAGGCCCAGCCCTGTGTAAACCTTAAAATTTGAGAACACAACTGCAATAAATTAAAACACAAAGATTATGCATAGCTATGCAACACTGTGCTTTCACGTGATTACTTTGTGCATGAGATTAGTTTCAAATAAAGCAGGGCTTACGTTCCTCTGCAGGCTTTTCAAGATGCACACATAACATGTCCATTTCGCATAAAAACGGTGGAACCTTACACATGCAGCACTAGTGGTGTCTAACTAGTCCGAAAATAAAAACTTTAGCAAAGGCAGAATTCAGATTAAAAAACAAACAGTTTCATTGCACTATGGGCAGCAAACCAATATAACAACATACCTATTACCCCCTAGTGAGTCCTGAAGAAGCCGGGTTAACTTGGAATCCCTGTAAGGTATATGGGTGATTTTTTTACTTTTATCTCCTAGTGCACTAATCACATTTCCAAGAGCCAGCTACAAAAATCGGAAATGAGAGAATGTCACAGAACAAGCAAAAAAAAAAAAAAAAAAAAAAAAAAAAG